>OVAX01001421.1:30530-45769 GCA_900406405.1 Lepidium africanum | reverse complement strand
CGAAGTTTGGGTGGACCAGTTGTTATGTCCAAACTTTGGGGTGGATATAGACCGTCAACCCAAAGATAAACTAGGAAACTTTAATATATTTTTTCTGTAGCAAAGTAATTGATATTTTAACATTTGTTTATGAAGAATATTATATTTTTAACAAAAAAGTCTTATTTAAGCATAAAAATAAAGTTGAAAAGGAAATATGTGGAACATAATTTTATTGAAAAGAAAAGTAACCCCAATAACATAGCCATGAAATATTTTAGCTTTTTTAAAAATAAACAATAAAGTTACTGTATAAATGAAGCCAAACTGATTGAATCTTTGGGTGATTTTATATACACAGAACACCCAAAAGCTACAGTTTATGTATCTAGTAATGGCAGAAACAATAACATTACAATCGTCTGATAAATCCCTTCAAAGATCTCTTCTCTCATCTGAGTGAAAAGTCCTCTCTGAAGAAAACAAATTTTTCAGTCTCTTTACGCAATGTTCTTGCGGCTCTGTGACCAGAATGGTGTTGCAGGCTTACGCTTCAAGGCCTTAACACTAAATGGACTCTTCTTACTCTGCAAATGACACATAATAAGATTAGATGAGATTCAATAATTGCCATTAAACTAACTATGTGAAATAGAATCAGGAGCTTACCATTAAACAAGTTCCTTTCTCAAGGTCACAAACTGGGTACTCATGAGGGCAACAACTATAGTTATCATCACAACAAGTGGCTGCTTCTAGTGGACAACATCCCCAAGCAAAGCAATATTTGCCATACTCAAAGAGACAACAACAAGTGTTGCTCTCAGGACAAGTGTAGTAACTGTCACATTGAGTTGGTGGTTTGATTGGAGATGGTGGTGAAGGTCCTGGGTTTGGTGGGTTTTGGCCATTCTTAATTGGGTATGAAGGTTCCATTGCAATTCCACATTTTCCTGTTGAAGACTCTATGTTACGAGCCATCCTTAAGTATCCACTCTCTCCCCAGCTTTTTCCCCATGAGTTTCTTACAATCCAGAAGTCTTTGCCATTCTCACTTCCGTATCCGACCGCCACAACTCCATGGTCTAGTTGTGTTCCACAAGTTCCATCAAATATACCCTTTAGACCAAAAGGAAACACAACACACATTAGGAACAGAGTTGTGTAACAATTATGAAACTCATAAGAACTATTGAGTATGAGAAGATTGTTAAGATGTGATTGGTATCCCATATCGAAAGTTAGGATTATTCTAATCTAATTTATATGATTTAAGGACTAATCTACTCATTGTCAATTGATTTTGAGTTGGAAGCCCATAAATTATCGAAGATGGCAAAATATCGTACCGAATCATAGAGCTGGAACGCACGACCACCAGCTTCAATGGCAACACTAATAGGTTGGTTAGCGAGTGCTTTCTGTAAGGACTTCTCGCTGTTAACTGGAACATCTTCATATGAATCAATTGTGACAACTTTAGCGTTTTTCTGCAACAAGAAACCCACAAGATAATATACATAAGAATCTTCTACAACTTGTTAAGAATCAATTGACCAAAACAGAACAAAAATGTACTTACCCTGATCGGGTCACAACGTCCATCTACAGCTTTGTAAGGATAATCTTTGTCTGTATCAATTCCACCATTTTTGATGATGAACTCAAAAGCATAGTCCATAAGACCTCCATTACAACCTTCGTTATATGAAGTATCACAATCGACCAATTCTTGTTCAGATAAAGTAATTAGATCTCCGGTTACAATCTGGTTTATTCCTTCCACAGCTCCAATGGTTGAGAATGCCCAACAACTCCCTTCATTACCAAACAAAATAACCAAAATTAGATAAGTAAGCTCACAATAAACCAATAACATCAAACAAAAACATATCTACTGATTAATATCGTTGTTCTCCATGAGTATATTCACCAACCAACCAACACAAACACACTAGCATAAACGTTCAGGTCAACTTTGATTCAGTCCAACACAGATCATTCCTAAAGGGGGGCAAAACTGTCATTTCCACAAGTTCCAATAGTTATTCATAGAATCAGAGAGACCCGTTATAATATTACTACTATAGAGTTGAAGTAACTAGAGAACACGATGGTTAGATCCAAGTGGAGACTTACCGCAGCTTCCTTGATCTTTGACCTCAGCCACGGCTCCTTTCTTCCTCCAGTCAATAGACTCAGGAAGTGAGTCACCGACACGAGCCTCATAGCGTTGGCTTATCTTTTTGTCTTTCTTTTGCACCTTAGCTCCAAGGTACTTGGATCTGTACTCTTCATTAGTAAGATCCGCAAACCGAGTCAAACCCAATCTATAACTAAGATTCTTCTCGTTATGCTCATCAATGAAACGGAGATTGTCCTTAAAGATCTCGAATCGTTGATCGTTCTCAACAAGAGAATTTTGAAGCTTGCCGTGTTTCACCTTCCAGGCTTCGTAGATTCTCATAACCTCCTCATCGGTACGGCCACTGGAGCTAGACATGTCGTGCTTCTCGTCGTAGGAGATGATTGACATGTCCATGGCTGATGAAACAGCGATCATCGCTGAGAAGAGGATCGCCATGGTTGGCTTAATGAAGAACTTCATTTTTTTCTTCAGTGTTTCTGTGTGATTGTTTGGAGATGAAGAAGAAGAAAAGTTGAAGACGATTGTATGATAGACAAAGCGATTGTGGTAGGGTATATATAAAGTCCAATGAGATAAGTGCAATTATATTTTTTTTGTTATATTTTTATATTTCCTTTGGCTACTCTTTTGATTTTTTAAAAATAATGGTGACTTGTTCTGAATTTTCACTTGAATTTTTTCAATCTAGATAGGAAAATATAATTATGACAAAAGAAAAGAGATAAGAAAATCCAATTTAAGATGATGCATGTGAAAAGGATTCAACAAGTTGAAATCGAATCTGAACCAAGACAAGAAAAAAAGGATTTAAAACTTTTGTTTTTTCTTTTCTAAGTAAGATAAATGATGTATGGTTTTTTTTAGTAAATAACTATATAAAATCAAAAGTCGGCTAAATAAATAATACAGCAAGATCACTGTAACTAAATTGTGTGTTTTTAGCAAATCATTTCGATAAATCGTAAAATATCAAAAAATCTAAAGTCTTATAAGATAAAACAAGACTATAGTTCTTAAAAAATACACGTGAAATTCATGTAGACTCATTCAATCAACAATTACTTTTTACAATATCGTTGTCTGCAAGTTGTCTTGCATAGTTAATGACCAATACATTACTATTATTACCCATGACGTATTTAACAAAAAACAAAGATAATTCAAAACCAAAATCCAAATGTATGTACAATATTATATTTTATTTGGATTATCATTAAAAAAATAAAAATAAAAACTGATTCTAACACATCTTAAATGACAAAAAAAACTGTAATTTCTTTGATCAAAGAGATGATTTAGGTTTTTTTCTGATTATAAAGTTAATCTTGAGATAATAAAAGGCTTGACTCCGACATAAGTTATGCAGGGTTGGTTGAGATATTTTGAAAGATTAAGGCGGTTAAAGTAATAAAAGAAAAATAAAAGAGTAAAAACAGAAAATCTATAAATGTGAGGGGTCAATTATTGGTCAGACAAAATATGGGAAGGACAAGATGAGACGTCAGTGGTTTGATTGGCAAACTAAAACTGTTATGTCCACATAAATAGGAGCGCGTGAAACTCTCATGCGTTGCAAACCGCGCGTGGGTTAAAATTGAATGTTAAACAGATTCTTGTGACTTCTGTTAAGATAGAGATACTCTGGATCTTAAGTCTTACAAGTAACCCAATTTGTAGTCTCTATTATTTTGATTCCTTCCTAATTTAAAACACTTATTAATTCTGTTTACTCAAAATTATTTTTAATAAAATGCTTCAAAGAGTTAACTTGTGAGATTAGAACTCTTGTCTTCTTTTCTTTCTGCCGTCTATTTAATGAAAAAACAGAACGTGAATCTAACTAAATGGATTTCTTTTTTAGATAGAATTATAAGAACTTTTCGTGAGAAAGAATTTTTTTGTCATCCATCACATCGAATAATATTGTAATTTGGATTTCAAATAATAAATAAGCCACCAATTGTTTTGCGTGTAGAGATACGGATGAGTTTGTAGAGATATTGGTTTTTTTTTTTGGCTTAGAGATATTGGGGTTTATACTACAAATTTTTTTTTAACTCTTCTCACAAGAATTTGTCCAATTGCAATTAAAAAAAATCGGAATGGTGGCAAGTAAATGAGCTGCAAGCAAAAAAAAAACGAATCAAACATAGCTAGAGGAACAAGTGTGAACTATAACTATAACACATGCGATGTGTATATCAACTCCCAGACAACGATATCCGTTAATTAATTGTTTATTGATTGTGTTTTTTCAAATAAACAAGAATTGCACATGTATTTTTAACAACTACAATGTTTTTTTGTGATTAATTCATAATTTAAACTCTTCTAAATTTGCAATTGGCATTTAATTGTGGTGGTAAGTCCACTAAAGACATATGTACACGTCGAATGATCGAATTCTGCTATTTGTATTATGCAAAAACTTGGTTTATGCAAAAACTATTTATTTACTATTCGTCTGCTATATTTATTTCTTTTGGTTTTATATAGTTATTTATCAAAGAATAACAACCACTATTTATCTTCTTAAAAAAAAAAAGTTTTAGATCCCCATTTTATCTTGATTTAGATTTAGTTTCAACTTGTTGAATACATACCAGTTCTCTTATTTCCCTTTCAAAACAAAAATTGGATTTTCCTATCTATTTTCTTTTGTCACAATTACATTATCCTATCTAGATCGAAATTTTTTTACTGAAAATCCAGAACAAGTCACCATTCTGCAGAGATACAAGTCTATACAAGTAAACTATTTTTTTAGTTTGGCTGATTTTTTTTCTCGAGATTCGTCCATTTAGAAAGAATGAAACCCACAATAAATTAATACTTAGTAGGACAAGAAAATAATATAAAAACAGAAAAGCTATATAAGAAAATTTATTGGTACCTATATTTATTCAAATAGGATTTTTTTTAAAAGAAGATGGAAGAAGTTATGTTTAACGAACAAAAGGCCACTTACGTGTAAAATCAAGCTCCAGGAACGTGCTTGCGTGCTTAGCCATTCGCAAGGTAGCTCGAAAATATCTCAAGTTAGATGACTTGATTTTTTCACCCAACCAGCTTTGTGACCCAACATTATTTATTTTCTACTTTTTTATATAAAGACAATTTTTTATCATGATCGTATTCGTATCTGATGTACAGTCAAAAAATATCAACTCGAATTCCAATCTATTGCTCTTGTAGAAATAGACAATTAAAGGACTAAAGACTCATAACTTTAGATGTTAAAAAGAAAATTGAATGTTAAAAACGTTTTAAAATGCTTGTTTATCTTATTTTCTGGTATTAATTATTATTCAAAAATATTGAATGATTATTTATGAATATAAATTAGTTATAAAAATCAAACAGAACAATGTAATAATTATTTACAGTATAAAAAAGTCAATGGTTGTATCATATATTTTAGAATTATATAATATATGTATATACATTTCATATATTTATATAAATGATATAAATAATTTTCTAATGAATTTAATTTAATAATTTCATTATCAATTCCATTTTCGAATTTATAAATTTTAAAACTTTAATCTATATCTTATTTTTGGATGATTTTTAAAGCTATATTGTGAGGAGTGTTTTACCTATTGTTTTTTAAAAAAATTTACTCTATTTCTTTTGTCTTTTTCAACAACAAAAAAATTGTGAAATTGATATTATCGACGAAAATGTATAATCCATTACTTACTAAAATCTCTTCATCCGTCAAAACAAAGATGCATTACTTGTCTCAACCTCATTATTAGAGCCCACTGTTCTCTTTAATCTTACCAAACACCAAATTGAGTTTCTAATCAACCTAAATTTATTGAAAATCACTCAAAAGATAGAATATATTTTCTAATTTGAGCAAATCATAACGATAATAAATTAAAGGTAAAGTAAGAATATATTATTCTAAAACCTTTATCTATTATTCTATATATTCAGGCCCACTAAGAAAATGCCGATTGTATTTCTTTTGAGCATTATGAGTTGGGTTGATGGGGCCTTCTTCTTGGTCATCATCAGCAATTTTGTTGTCTTACATATTCGATTCTTACTTTGGGTTTGAAGTGTTATGGGCCAATTAGAAAAATAAACACAATATATAGGATGAATTATGTTTTTTTTTTTGGTTTTCAAGATGAATTATGTTTTATGGGGCTATGGACCTATAGTTAGCTTTGAGGTTTTCTAAAATTACAATATGTGCTTGTTTGTTAAAACCTTTAGCCCGACAATTATTTGAGGGCACGTCAACTTAGCAATTTTTGTTTTTGCAAATGCTTATTTTATTTTAATGACATTTGAATGATGTAATATTGATTTGTTTTCCTAAAAGGCTATAGTCAAAAATTTTGAAAAGAAAAAAAAATTGTGTTAGAGATTGTACACGTCACAATGACATTTTCAGACTACGAAATTTTTTTGCCGACAATTCAAAATATGATTACATATTTAATCAAAAATATATACTATTTAGGGATCCACTGAGGTTTATGAAATCGAACTCAAAATTTGTTTTTATTCGACCTTGTTCGCCAGAATCTATTTTAATTTTGGATTATTATTAGGTTAATTCCATTTGGATTAAATTTTTTTTTTATAACTAACGAATTCACATGTTTTATAGGAAGACCATTGATTATTCTCTAAAAAGAGTAGCCTACGGATAGATACTCTCTCTAGGTATACAAATGAGTTGTTAGATAAACTTATATCCGTGTAAAGATATCCAAAAAAATTGTGAAATAGTTTGAATTAATGTTGGAGGAATTGAACCCGCGAGCATAATAGCACTCTGAAGAATCCGTTCCTTGCCAACCGACCACTACAGTTTGGACATTTAGGTTAAATTGTAACTTGCTTTTAAATTAATTTCAAGTCCCAAGTAACGAGCACAATCACTCCTAGAACATTCCACATCTCACACATTGTGTGTTTCACGAGATTTGAATCTTTAAGTTTACGTCTAAACATTTTGATGTTGCGTGGCAATATAACATTTACGCCTTCGTATGTTGGTTCTTTCTTCATAGATCGGCTGTTGCATATTAACCATATTTAATTATATATTTAGTTAATTTTAAATACATTCAGTTAAAATGTTTCAACTTCAAAAATAGTCTCTACGATATAAGAGAGCGTAAATGTGATGATGCATTCATTTTTCAAACGTTTTAGGATCAAAAGGCTAAAAAAGCAACAATTTCTCTTATCCTCCAGCTGCAAACATTGTAGCACGTGCTGCTGAAGAATGTGCGATACTAATTCACCAAATGTGGTAGTATTCAACGTATTCACCACCAAAACTTGCAAATTCAACTCTGACATGCAGATGTGGACACGAGACTATGATCAATAACATCAACACCGAATATGTGATTCGATGTCGCATGTTCTAAACGAAGTACGTTGACTGCTACCTAAACGTTAATACGTACACTTCTCTCATATTTCAATAGCCAACGTGGTCTTCACCATTCCACAAGACGTTTTTGTTCTTGTTTTTGTTAATTAGAATTCCCTAAATTAGCTTAGGTCAAAAATTCTTCTAATATATTTATATTTCTTTGATTAATCACATGACGTACCAATAATTTCGTCAAGTGTTTCTTTTTGTTTTTTGATAAAGGGTAAGTTTTCCTCGAGTGTGATGGAATGTAATTGTCTCATATCGGAAGTTGGAACCATTCTAATCTACTATATATAAGATAAGAGTTTCTCCACTCATTACCAATTAGTTTTGAGTTTGAAAGCTCATAATTTAACATGGTAGAGCCCAAGATTATGGCTCAAAAGACATCACTACTAAAAAGTCTATTGTGGGTTTGGCCCAACATGCAATCATGTTGATGCGTATGTTGTGGTGTTACGAGATATTCGGTTCTACCACATATTATCTCGAGAGGGCGTGTTGGAATGTAATTGTCTCACATCGGAAGTTTGGACCATTCTAATCTACTATATATATACGAAAAGGGCCCATCCATTTATTGCCAATTGATTTTGAGTTGGAAGTCCATAATTTATCAAAGTGTTATGTCGGCCGTTACAAAAACACCCACAATCTTTTGTTTATGGTTTTAAATGTCAGAAAAACACTCATAATCTATTAGAATATTAGTGTATATTTTCAAATAAGGATTGTTCTTACTTGTTTTATAACATTGTTTAGTTATATAACTAAGATGATATATGCATTGGAGGATCTAGAACCAAATTTAGTATGGAACATATTTTCATATATATATATATATATATATATATACATATTTTCAACATTGTGCCACAACTAGCCGCTCCATTAGCCAAGTTCCTGCAAAATGCAGGCAGCGGAGCTCGATCTCTGCATGTGCAAGTGCGCATGCCTTTAGTGGACTTACCGTATGTCACTAGATTAAAGGCCACTTGCTATCTTCATATTTCAATATAAAAATATTTCATAGATTGAAAAATATAAGAAAAATTAACTATTTTTTTTCATTTTGCATAGGCCCAGCAATGGTCTTTCTACATCCGGTGTATATATGTTAGATTATGGAATTTTAATTCAAAATAATGTTAACTATGTGACTTTCCAGCACAGCGTGCAGGATAAATATTAATAACATAATTGATTTTGAATAATAATTATTAAAGTAATTTGATATGTGAAAAAATAAATTTTTTCAAACAAAAATTTCTAAGACATAAAGTATAATATCATCAGTTTTATAAAAACATTATATTAAATAATTATTTTTATTAACCTTACATTTAAGAAATTGTATTATATATAAGATTATGCTATGAAAACTTTTTTTTAGGTATTGAAAATATTATTAGTGTAATCTTTTAGCAATTAACATGATAAATATTTCACACTGAAAAATCTTTTATTGATTTTATTTTTATAAGTATATATGAGTTTAATGCAGAATTATAAACAAATATTTTAATATTTTGTATATTATTTTGTTTTAAAAAAGTAAACACAGTGAAATAATGTTTAAGCAAGCATGTTGGTAATATCTTTATATATATTTTTGTTTGAAATTTTCTTTTTAAATAACATATGAATATATTTTTATAAAGACTTGATATGTAATAACAAACACCAAAAAGACGTAAAATAATGCAAATTCAAATATATAAATAATAGACATTTCAAATATATCATAATTATTTTTATAAGTTTTTTCTTTACAATTATATTTTTTACAGCAACACTAAAATTTTTAACTACCAATGTAAAGTTTTAGAAAAAGCTAAATATTTTATAAATATAAATTTAAAAATATATGTTGGAAGTGGATCCGAGATCCTACTTCGATCCACGGAAACAATGGGCCAAATTCAAAGTTTCGAACTCGGCAAATTTATCGAAGTCTCAACTCGGACAATTTCATCTCGGAAGCGCATTAAAACCTGAAAAAAGTCGGATGACACATCAGCAAATAAAGAAATGAAAATTTTCCTATTCAGACATGGAAAATTTCTGAAAATCTAGCAAGAATCTTCTAGATACGATCTTATCTAGAAATTTGTATATTTTCCTTTATCAAATCTACTTTGTAACCGCCTCTATGTTCTATAAATAGAGGAGCAGATCCTGATCGGCTTTTTGGCACTAGACATCAAGCAATATATTGTACTCGGCTATTGTCTTTCTCCACATTACACTCTTTCGTTCTCCAAACCCTTACAAGAATCCTTGCCCAATCTTCTCTCCTTTGATTAGAATCGTGGACTTAGCTCCTTGTGCTAGACCCGGTTCGAACAGTTGGTACCGCCTGTGGGGAAGACATTGAAGGAATTCTATACACAGGAACAAAGGAGCGCACGTGGAGCAAGGGATGGTTGAAGACGAAGTAACTGTTAGCTCACCTGAAACGAGGAACCTTAACCTCCAAGAAAATGTTGATTTGGCTCTCGGATCATCCTTGAACTCTGTTTAAACTTAGGAGGAGAACATAGAAAATTCTCAGGAAGTCACTGCCCTCCCAGGTCCGCCGCAAGGACCGCTTTCAATCGAGAATCTGGTGCGCAACATGATAGCACAATTTGAAGCTTCTAATCCAAGAAACTCGGAGAGATTCGATAGAATCGAGTCTCGTCTAAGTGAAAGTAGCCTCCCGTCTACACAAAACAACAGACCAGACGGAGAAGTGATAGCCAGCATCCAAAGAAATTTGTTTGGAACAATTCCAAGTCCACAACCAATTAATGTGATCTAACCAGGACAGATTACAACGCCAAACACGTCAGGACAACAAGTGCCGACTACAATGAATGCAGCAGTTGTATACAAGATGATGGAGGACATGTGGTCTCAGTTCCATCAAGCTACCAACTCAGCACCAGAGATTGGGCGAATTTTGGCTCAAGCTCGAAACTCGTCCTTTGCATCGAGGCTAAAGAGAGTCTCGGTAAATCGGAACCAAGAATAAGGTGCTCGACATACGATGGGACTACTGACCCAATCGAATTCATGAGTGCTTTCAACGTCATGATGAATGGGACCACCTACAATCCCGACCAGGAGGACGCAGCTTATTGCCAACTCTTCGTCGAAAATCTAACCGGTGACGCCCTAGTATGGTTTACCAAGTTACCAACTAGATCAATCGAGAGCTTCAATCAACTCGCCAAATTATTCATGAAGTAAAACGCCCTATTCATCAACCAAGATACTTCTACAGTGGAGTTATGATCTTTGAAGCAAGGATTTGATGAGTCTCTAAAATCGTATCTCAGACGATTTAAAAAAATCTTGACTAAGGCCAAAGTCAGCGACGGCATGGCCATCGAGGCTTTAAGAACTGGAATGGTTACAGATGAGGCCCTGCGGAGAGATATCTTCATAAATCTTCCTAGTACGATCTCGGATGCCCTATGCAGAGTGGCGAGGCATGCAGACTACATGAAAGAAAAGGAAATCCTCACCAAAACACAAAATAGTCATCGGGACTCGGGAACTAAAAAATCAAGAGAAGAATACCATAAGCCGAGACAATATAACTATAGAGGGAAAGCAATCTCGGCAACATCTTTCCAAGTCGTCAAAACTAATAGCCCAGCTCGCAAAAAGCCGTTTAAAAACACTTACAACCAAAGTGAATACTGCACCTTTCACAATAGGACCGGCCATTCCACTTCTAAGTGCAAACAGTTACTAGAGCTACTTGCCGAGAAATTCATCAAAGGAGAGTTAACCCTTTCGGAAGAAGAAACTCAGAAGTTCAAAGCACAAAAGTGAAAAGAAGCCGAGTTGCAAGAAGCAGCTTACAAAGTAGCAAACCAAGACAGCAATGCCATGGAAAAAACAAAACGGCAGAAACAAGATGAGGAGACCAAAGAATTGGAATCCCCGAGAGTGGAGGTCAATGTAATCATGGGAGGATTACAATTTTGCGATAACACTATAAGGTCAATTAAAAGGTACGAATGGAAGGTTGTAGGAGCAGTCAACCTTGATTCAATACAGGAAAGCTTAGAACCAGTTGATTCGGATGCTGTCTTGTAATCAGGAACGCCCCTTCCTCTTCCCAGAGAAAGACCGGAGGCATTACCGTGGGTAACGACTCTAGGAGTAACGACTCCAGGAGAAGCAGTCCTAGGTGGATCAACCCTTGGCCTTTTCGCAGGTCGTGAAGTTCCCCGACCAGAACTTGAAGGAACTTCAACAATGTACCGAGTGGGTGCAGAAGAAGATCTGTTACTTTAGAAGATCCCTCGGCAGGACGAGTCTCCATCCCATCAAGAGCAGCGTTCATACCTTCTATAATGTTAGGAAGTTCAAAATCATCAAGACCCATCTTCACTTAAAGTACTTAGAATATGTCAGAAAACTTTTGAAGTCGGAAGAAAACCTTAAAAAAGGAGATAAAAGTGAAGTCGGAAGGATTAATCACAAAGATGAAGTAGATGGTAAAAGAGTGATGGTGCGGTATTTATAGGAACTTACCGGAAACCGAAGCAACGCCAAACAGTAATAATTACTCAGCACGCAGAAATCGAGAGAACCGCCTCAAATAACCCAATAGCGAAGCAACAAATGGACCAAAAATTCTAGAAGCGGAGAACTGCCCTACTCGGAAACTCGGCAATAGATTTTTGAGTCTGGGGGATAATTGTTGGAGGTGGATCAAAGATCCTACTTCGGTCCACGGAAACAAAGGGCCAAATTCTTAGTTTCGAACTCGGCAAATTTATCGAAGTCTCAACTCGGACGATTTCCATCTCGGAAGCACGTTAAAACCTGAAGAAAGTCGGATGACACATCAGCAAATAAAGAAATGAAAATTTTTCTATTCCAACATGGAAAATTTCTGAAAATCTAGCAAGAATCTTCTGGATACGATCTTATCTAGAAATTTGTATATTTTCCTTTCTCAAATCTACTTTGTAACCGCCTCTATGTTCTATAAATAGAGGAGCAGATCCTTATCCGCTTTTTGGCACTAGACATTAAGTAATATTTTGTACTCGGCTATTGTCTTTCTCTACAATACACTCTTTCGTTTTCCAAACCTTTACAAGAATTCTTGCCTAATCTTCGCTCTTTTGATTAGAATCGTGGACTTACCTCTTTGTGTTATACCTAGTTCGAACAATATATTACTGTAAACATAACAAAAACAATACATAAATTGACAATACATAAACATATCAGTTCTACACACAAGGTAATATTAACCTCTTTGTCAACCAACCATATCAATTGATTTAATCTCCATACTCTTGCACCGTAATTTTGTAATGATCTAAAATTTGATTGATTTCACATATTATAACAATTGGAGTAGGTATGTTTTTAGCAGTTGACATGACAAAGCAAAAAGAAAAAGAAACGAAAATCTTTGTTAAAAGAAAAATTGTAAATTTAAGAAATATTTATGCTAAATTTAAGTAAAACTGAAAATTAGCTATGTTTTTTATATTGAAAATGTTATAATATTCAAATCTCTATATATAATAAAAGTGTAGCATTAACTTAAATACTGTATTATATTGTCTATTTTAGACTAGATCGTATTGTTACTAGGAAATATTGCCACATAATATTTGTCACAGAATTATATTCTGATAAGATTTTATAACCAATTAATTAATTATTATTATTTAGGTTAAATATTAGTCATTGTAATCTAACTGATATTAACACCAACAAACTTAACATTCTCGCCTATACATGTTCTTTGAGATTATCTTTTAGTAAAAATCATTAATCTATTATAATTCTAATCTCTTGAATATAGTTAAATTAATATAATTTGCCAATAATCTCTTAAACTAAGGTTAAATAACATTACTTAATGTTTAAACATCTAACAAACTTCATATAACATCAATACACAATCACGAAATTATTTAGGGTATTGTCATACAATAATTTTATTCTTAATCCTAATCAATATCTATTAAAAAAATTTCTCAAAATCCTTATAGGATGTACTTTTCATATTATTTTTTTTCTTTTTCGCCAATTTTAATGTTTTAATTTTTTACAAAATATTTTTGCTTTATCTCTATTATAATAAAACCTACCAATAAGATTTTCCATATCTCTATTATAATAAAATCGTAGAAATAAGAATTTTCGTATCTTTGTTGTAATATAATAGAAATTTCAAATCCTTGATTTGTTTTGATTGGTCGATTTGTTTTAAATAATTAATTTATTTTTTTGTTTAGATAAGATTATTTTAAAAACTAATTATTTGTTTTAACTCGAGTTCAATAAAAATATTTAATTACAAAGTAAACTTTAACCAATTAAGATTTCATTTTCGTTGGTTTGAAAGTGAGTCTTTAACCAATTAAAATTTGAATTTCGTTTGTTAAAAAATGAAACTTTAACCAATTAAGATTTGATTTTTGTTGGTTTAAAAAGGTATCTCTAACCAATTAAAATTTGATTTTCGTTGGTTTAGAAAAGAGTCTCTAACCAATTGAGATTTGAATTTTGTTTGTTTAAAAAGGAAACTTTAACAAATTAAGATTTGATTTTTGTTGGTTTAAAAAAGAATCTAACCAATTAAGATTTTATTTTTATTGGTTTAATGTATGTTACTAATAATTTATTTATTTGAATATTTTTATAATGATTAAGAATTTTTCTAATCCCTATATATAATAAAATCGTAATGTTAAATGAATATGGAACTAAAAATCTAAATGAATACGGGTTTAAAACCATAAATAAATGAGGGTCAAGAACCTTAATTAAATACAAGTCTAAAAACAAATTGAATATATGTCTAATAACTTGACACGAGTCAAAAAAGTTTATATACGAAAATTATAATGCATCAAAACCTCAATCAAGAGAGATACAAAAATATTCCGTATACAACACTGATCATCACTATAGATTATAGATTAATTTTTATTATATATATATAGATATATAATTAATAAATTTATATATATAAATCAAACTCGTATATAGCACGGGACATCATCTAGTAGGAATATGAAAATATTAGAGATTATAATAGCTATGAAAGATATGTAATTATCTTTATTTTATTAAAATTTAAAATAGCATTAAATCAAACCGAATATTTCTTATCAAATTTTGGGATAATTTTAAGACATAATTATATTACCTTAAAAATAAAGTTAATATAAAAATAAAATTATAAAATTAAGTTAAAATTAAATTAAATTTTAATATCAAAAATAATTTTGTAATTAACCACGCTAAAATTGAATATGGTGTTGACCCGTAAGCTTTTTAATAAAAATTACTTATCTAATAATATATAAGATAAGCGATAAAGTCCATATTATATAATAAAATTCCCAATATGAGATATTTTCACAATATACTTCATCATACTAAATTCAAATTGCGATAATATGTGGTTTTAATGATATTCTTTTGAGTGAGTATAAAAAAACTATTCAATCCTCGAAAAAACTTAATTTTGCATCCGACTTAGAGTTTCACACATTATCTTTTCTTATCATTAGTTTAGTTTTTGAATAGAATCATATGATTTCTCTGAAAACTACAAACATATCCGATATTATAATAATATTCGTTTGGGTATTAAATTATCAAGAAAATAAAACTTGACGGTCGGAAGAAGAGTTGCCAAAAAAAAAAAAAAAAAAAAAA
>OVAX01001421.1:0-30518 GCA_900406405.1 Lepidium africanum | reverse complement strand
AAAAAAAAAAAAAAAAAAAACACGTTAACGAGTGACAGTTAAGTTAGACGGTGCGACGTCATCAATAGACAGCAAAAACAAAGGATTCACTATATGAAATGACCATTATACCCCTCCCGACGAACGCGAACTGAAAACCGGCGTCGAACGAAAAAAAAAAAAGTCAAAAGTTGACAACGCAACAACACACTCCTTTGACATTTTTTATATTCAACAACAACGCTTCTTTGTTAGCTCATTTTGTTCAACAACAAACTAACCCATTTGTCTCTTCACATTACTACAAATTTAAATTCCACTTTTTACAACGTTTTGTTATTTTCCTACAATTCTTCTTATTTTCTATATTACTATTACTATTTATTTTTCTTTTCAAAGTCAGAGTCCAAACTCGGCCAATACAAGTAGGTTGGAAAGAAAACACTGATCCAATCTCCACTATTATAATTTTAATTTGACTCCAGACGTTATAAATAATAGTCATAGTAAACATTGCTTAAGTAGATAGGTTCGTATAGATTTTGTTTTATATTCATTAATAACATAAGTATTTAGGATGATATCACGTTTTTATAAAAATACATGCGATTATAAGTATTATTTATTTACAAAATACACATCAGTTCAAGGTTGTATTCTAGTGGCCTTTTGGTATAAAACATTTTGGAAAGTCTTGTACTCCAAGTTATTTTTGGATGATAATATATATATTTCATGGTGTAAACTGATAAAGAATCAAATTTAGTTTTTTACTCGGATTTTAGATTAGTGTTTTTGAGTTAGCTATTTTAAATTTATTTAGATGATATGAAATCTCAACACATAGAGTAAAGAAGATTGCATGTGAGATTAGTTTATTATTCGGAATCACCAGCAAATATCACAAATAATAATAATAATAATAATAATAATAATAATAATATTCTTACTTCTACAAATAATTGTATAGCTACTTTTTGAAGAAAAAAGGCATAACCTGAAAAATTCAAAAGGTTTTAAAGGATACTACTAATTAATGATAATAACTGTCTACTTTACTTACACAGCTAAACCTAATTAAAAAATCATAAAAACTGAGAAATATTCTAAAGACCAAAAGCAAAACGCGACTTAGACGTTAAAAAGAAAATTAAAAAAGGCATAAGTCCATATCAATTAGTCGACGATTATTACTTGGTCAATAAATGAACTTTGCTTNAACTTTGCTTACACACACATGACACATCACACACAACACACAACAACTATAAATATACACAAGCCTTTCATTCTCATTATCTCAACAACTCCTTTTCACAAACCTAAACATTCTCATAGAGAGAAGAGAAGTCAAGAGACGTAATAAATTTCAAGTGTTGATTAAAAATCGATGGAGAAGAAGATTCTGATTGTGTTTTGTATCTTTTTACTGGTGGAGACGTCTTCTTTTATTGGTGGAGTTAATTGCAGAGCTTTGCGAACGGAGGAGAAGAACGGCTGTGATCAAACTAACGCCGCCGTAGAGAGTGGTGGTTTTGGTCTTTTTTCCGGAGTGGCGAATGGTTCAAGCAACCGTCCTTTGATGAGGAGTTTGGCTTTCCGATTAGCTTCTGGTCCGAGCAGGAGAGGTCGTGGACACTAAAACCACCATTGATATTGATTTCTTTTTTTTTTCATTTTTTATAAAATATATATAGATTGTGTAAGGTTTTTTTATGTTATAGGAAAAGAGGGAAAAAAAAGTATTAATTTAGTTTTTAAAAGCATTGGTTCATTGATTAAATGACAATGTAATTTCACTAATCAGAAGCCTATTTGTTGGCTTTTTGTTTGCACAAGTCGCTATACATGTAAAGGTTTGATTTTTTTTGTAATGAAATATATAAAGGTTTATTATAGTACTTATTTTTATCCATTTTAAAGGTCACAAAAAAGAAAGAAACGCAAGATTTTAAATCTATATTATGAAGGCAGGGCCAAAGGAGTTTTTTTCAGTTATTAATTTATAAGATAAATCAACTACTAAAATTCTAAAAAAGAAAAATTCCACTAATGGTTTTATTTTTAATAAAGAAAAGAGCTAATTCCAAGTTGAGTTGAAAAGAGTGGAATAACAGAAATCCGATTATTAACTTCACTTTTTATTTTAACTTTAAATCACTCTCTATTGCACTCGCCACTGGATTGATACGGTCAAACCAAGGATCAATGAGTTAGAAAATTTTATATTTTTGTACACAGATGTGATCTTTTTGTTCATCGTCTCAAGTATATTAATATAACCTATTAAACAACCACTAAACCATCCAAAGTAAAAAATAACAATGAAATCCTCATAACCTAAGGTTTAAATAAATAACAAAAACAGTCAAACATAGGAAAGCAAAGATCCTAAAAATTGTCTGAAATTAGTCCTAATAACTTAAAATGATTAATCAAGAAAGAAAAAAAACATCAATCCTTTTTTGTCCAATTTGGTAGATTTATAAAAATAAAAATAATTACTATATACCAACACCAAAAATCAAAATTGACTAAAGCAAGTACAAAACTTAGGTGTAGATTGACATTTGCTTGTTTATAGCCGTAATTTCTTGCTTTAATCAGACTTATAAGTTAATCAGTTTTAAGCATTGCTTCTATTAATATATCTTACAGTTAAGAGTTTTCGGTGGATCGTTATGTTAAAGTGACCTTTCTAATTAAATTATTAGTGCTAATAATCTGTTTTTTATTCAGTAATCTAAAACCGTTTGCCTTTAATACATAAGATATATATATATATATTTATATACATAAGATATATAACATATATTTGATTTAATTTTCATGTTTCAGTCCTAAAACACCGACGCGGAAGCAAGAAAAGCAGAGGAAGTTGTACAGAAAACTCTCTTGTGTCGGTGAAAAAATAATATATTCAAAATGCAAGAATCAGTTTATAACTTTTTTATGAAAAGTAAAAGACTAATATAATAAGGAAACAAAGAAAATGGAAGTAAGAAATTGTGTAAACTTTTCTCCGCAAGAAACAAAAGAGAAAAAAAAATTTAATAATAAATAATAGTATAGGATAAGGATTACTGGTGATTAACCATGAATTTATTAACAGCTTTCTACTTAACCACTAAATTTTTCCTCAAAATGCTATTATTATGTTGATTTAACTTATCCCTTGTTTCATGATATCCACTAACTCTTTTGCTCGACTTGTAATAGTGAGCAAGTTGTATAAACTCCTAACTTGTTGGGCTTTATATAAGGGTGGGTTTGGGTTTAGTCACGCGTTGTTTGATGTTTAATCGAATATTAATTTGTAGAGATGATACTATATATGCCTGGCCCGATCGTCAAAGAAAAATTACTTACGTAACAAAGAAGATTTCCAATCAAAACCCGAAAAAGATTACCTTATCACCTAATTGACCAATCAATTTTAATTTCACATTTTGAAGAATAGCTTAGCCTAATGATGTGTGAAACTGGGCATAACTGATATAGTAACTGTAAAACTTCATTCTGGTAGTAATCGCAGAGCAGATAGCAAGATAAGACTAGAGAGAATTTCAAAGAATCAGTGAAATTGTTTTGAAAACTAGCTAAGTTAAACGACTACAGAGATTGATGAACTCAGACACAAATTCACCTGAATATATACACATTTCATTACTTAGTTAAACAGTCAATGGAAACGAATACAAAACTTTGGGAACACACACAATCATAACCAAATTTGCAATAACCTGATGTATTAGTAGCCAATAGAAACTTGTAGGCAATGCTGTTTCCATGTTCTGAATGTCATTAGGTTACTCAAACTAGTTACCTCAGGATTTTGTAAAGGGAAAATGAAAATATTACATGCTCCTAACTCATAACATGTTCCTGCACAACCTAATCTCTATATGAAGTCTCAGAGGGATCCAAAATCCAATTGTGAAAGTGATACATCAAGAGTTTATAAGAGTTTATCGATCTAAAAATAACCACTTGATCAACCGATATCATACCCTACAAATCAAGTCTCCATTTGTAAAAGACCAAACATCCCGTGAAGAACTAATTGACCAATCAACTAGATACTGTTTCTGATTTCACAGTTTCAAGAATCTCTAAGCCTAATACTGTGGAATTGGGCATAACTGATATTGTGACTAGGCTGTAAGACTTCATTATGGCTGAATTGGAGAGCAGAGAAAAGATCAAATAATCAGTGAAATTGTTTTTGAAAACTAGATAAGAAACAAATAGAGAGATTGATTAACTAGACACATATTCACATGAATATCTACACATTTCATAACCTAGTTTAAAAGTCGTTTAGCCATTAGCTAATCAAATGGAAACAAAAACAAAACAGAGGAAAAATAGACAGTCATAATCGATATGTGCAATAACCTGATGCGGGAGCAGTTGTACGCAATGTTGTTTCCATATTCTAATGATTAGGTTTATCAACAAAGTTACTTCAGGATTTTAGAAAAGGAAAAGCGATATTACATGCTCCTATCCTAACTCACAAGTAGTCTAGCCGCAGAGATATTTCAGCCTGATCCTTATATGTAGTTTCAAAGGGATCCAAAATCCAATCGAGAAAAGGATACATCAAAGGAAGGATGCAACTTTATTGGAAAGAAAGTGAACAATAAGGTACACATAAACACAAAAGTTCAACATTCACAATGACATAAACATAAAAGTTCAACATTCACAAAGACAAACACAAAGATATAAACACAAAGGTTCAACATCCACAAAGACATGACTACAAGTACACAACGAATGCAACAAAGCAAATGATGTAATTGAGCAAGCATTGAACAAAACAATCCAATCACGCAACATTGGAACTTTAAAAGTAATAATCCATAATAGAAAAAGGAACAAATTATATCAACAAGGATGTTGATTAATGCTGAAGCATTATAGTTAAGTATCAAATCTCATGAAGCCAAACCAAGAAACCTCAGAAATGAAGATACTCACTCATATTAGGAAGAAGAAACCATCTCCAAATAGGCAAAATACGAAACCCACAAGTCATCATTACAAGAAACAGATCTCGTCATAAATTCAGAGAATCTCACATTGAAATCTAGTAAAAGCAAACCCTAATGACATATTATAGATAGGATGATAATAAGGATAAGAGAGCAAAACCAAATTTAAGCCTCAGTCTTCTCCTCTGACTCAGGAGCTGCATCGTCTTTAGAAACCTCAGTTGTTTCCTCCACAGATTCATTGGTTGACTCAGTTTCATTTCCAGCACTAGCGTTAGATCGAGCCTTCACCGATTCAAGCATACGCTTACTAATCTCCTTGGAATAAACCTCAAGGATCTTAATCCCATCATCATCACTAGACTCTGCCTTCGATGCGACATCGTAAGCCTCTTCCTCAATGGATTTCGCAACATCGGAAGCTTCCTCAGATTTAAGAGTTCCGTATCTCTTGGAAAGGATAGATTCGGTTGATAACGTCTCAATCAAACGACTCAAGACGGCGTCGCGAGTTTTCTGGGTTGGTGGCCAAATGCGAAGCGAGATGCCTTCTGTTTTCTTCTCCGATTCTGACTCCTTCGTCAGATCTGACTTTTTAGAGGATTCTTCCTGCGATGTTGGATCTGCCATCGTCGACAATGTGGTTGAGTCTTCGGTTTCTGAGTGCGGTGGTGAGGCGGTGGTGTTGATTGTATCGGCGGTTTCAGTCATCTTAAAAGTGAATTTAGGGATTCTGGAGATTTTTTTGGGGCTTAGAAGGAAAGATTAGTTGTGACATCGGTTTACATACAAGTGACGTCTTTTTTAGACATTAACTGGTTGGTTCGGTTCGGTACTTGTGTCTTAATTATTACGAAAATTGAGATATGATTTTTTCAATCTCGTTGGCAATATATACATTTTTAATAGTGTGGTAATTTTAATACCCACTCTGTTTCATAATATAATATAAGTTGTTTTAAACTTGTTTTCATATTCTCAACAAAAAGTTTTTTTTTGCTGTTAAACAACTTATTTCATTAAACTTATTAAGTACACCAAAAGAGGTTAAGCATAATATCACGCGTTATGCTTCGACAGACATGTCTCTTGATAAAACTAAGCTGGTGGACACGTGTAATTCCTCCGACCTTTGTTGCACATGAGCTTAATGCCGATAAATTGAACATTGTTAGAGAATATATACGAACAACGAACATGTTTGCTCATCGGGGATACTAAACCGGGTAAAAAATACCATTAACTATCAACTTATCTCTAATCGGTTGCTAGAAACTCCGGCAAACACGGATAAAAAGAGATTGATGAAAAGGGAGGTCACAACCGATTGTCTAACTAACTTAAGCTCTAAAACCGATGAATAGCGACAAGAGGCAATTAACTTAAGCCTACGGAAAGAAGCTACAAACAGAGACACATTCAAACTATTGATCCATTTCGAGAATGAGATACAGAGATTGTGGCACCTCCAACAAACCAAGTCAACGGAGAGACCACACTAGAAGAACAAAAGTACTAAAAACTATTTAATTTTGGTAACCAATGAGACAAAGCTCTCGGAAATTAATCGACCAAAAACGTCGGAGAAAGCATGCAGAAAAGTTAGAACCTAAATAGATCTTAAACGAGACACAGAACCAACTAAACTAGACTAAAACTGTAACAAACCTAGCTAGAGTACTAAGTCTTAAACTACTAGAAGACACGAACATCTAATCCTCAACATCCTAAACCTCAACCTTAAAACGCCTAGTATTAAACAAACCATCATTTCCTCTCTTTGAAAGATTTGAATAGGGAAGAGAGAGAAATCTAATCCAAACCTTAGAGCTGAACCTTTTAATTCCAAACTTACTGAACCACTATCTCCGATCCAAGAAGCAAGATCCTCGAAGGAGACGAAACGGAAGATCTCCAACCTGAGAACCAGCCAATCGGAGATAAACTGCCGGTGAAAGTTACAGTGGAGAAGCGGGAGAAGACGTGCGGTGGAGAAGACGGTGAAAACGCATGATAGATAAGTAGAACTTCTTCCATGGCGGCATTCTCTAATTTAATAACGAGTACTTTAGATTATTGTAACTGTTTTAAAAAAAGTTCACCATTTTATCTCAGCATTTAATTAAGAAAAAAAACATACTTTAAAAATAAAAAAAATAGTTTGTTTTCAATTTAGTTTACTTTATGTTTTTATTTTGTAAAACAACTTATAGTTTAAAACAATAAAAACTTCTAAAACAATTTATATTATGAAACACAATGAATATTTTGTAACACTAGAAGAAAAGATAAACTAATTAGGCTAAGAAACTAGAGAAATTTGGGTGAGTGACAACAAATTTCTCTAAAATTAGTTATTATACACGTTTCTTTTTTTAAGGGACTGTTCACATTTTTAGACTTAATTGCCCCCAAATATATGCATATCCTGGTGTCAGATGAATATATACTTTGGAGATTCTGTTCATCTATCTCTCCACTTCCTCATGCACCTCGACTTCTCTTCTCACTCGTTTTTCCAGGTACTGTAGAGAGCTTGTTTTGATTTTGGTTTGTAACTTTCTTTTGATTTTGATTCTACAGTTCTCAAATTTTGGCCTCTCGATTTCGATGTTAGGGTTTGGGTTGAACAATCTCATTTAGGTTTGATATTAGATATTGATTTTTAGAAGTAAACAAAGGTATTTCTAGCAAGTATTTCGATCAGATCTAACTGATATGTTTCATGAGTTCACCCACGAGAACGCAGTATGATATATGTTTTCTCTTCACCTTAAGTCTTGTTTTGATAACTACAATTCTACTTCAAAACGAATTGAACGAATTGTTATGCAATTCTTTGCTTTTCGTTTCTCGTTAGATTTGTTAACTCTGCAATTACCTAATATATGTTTGCTTCTTGTGTATATTGTATGTGTACATCTACAATCTTTTTGAATTAGACAAAACTATGTTGTTGCTTCAATTGATTACATAGTAAATTGATTGCTTACACGTATATATCATTGGATTCTTTGTAATATATATGTTTGGACAATTATTGTTACAATTTCTCGGTACATACATACGTATCTCCAACATTATGTATGTCTAGAATCAGTTACCGCATTAAACATATGTTTAGGACCTTTAGGTCAATATTGATATATCTTTAACAAATCACTTAGTACTACTATACACCTTAATGGTTTCAAAATTAGTGGATTCATGACTATGAATGTTTTTCAACGAGTTTAGTTACAGTTAACAAAAACATTATATGGGTTTAAAGAGGTTGTTACATAACTATCAGATTCTGCTCCAACATATATGTTCCTCAAATATGAGTTATTTTTTACGTTATAGGTATGTGAATCCCTCCATTCATTTCCATACACATGTAAGTAATACTCTACCCAAAACAATGTATCCTTCCATTTTCCCGTTTGCTTGTTTGTGTTAGCCTTAAGTCAGCTGTCCGTTAAGTTCATATTAATTGGTACATGAGTTCTTTTGTTTCTTCAACTAAAATGTTACAGCTATTTGCTTTGCACATACTAATACCATTTCATGTTACCCCTCTAACAACATTTCGTTTCATTTTCAGATGGCAAACGTGTTAGAATTTGCGGAATATAAATTAGAGAATAAGAGATTTGAGTATAGAGATTGGAGATTGAAGAGAATGAGAGTTTGTGAGAGATTTTGAGAGATTTAGTAACCAAAGAGATTTGGGAGATTTGTTGGCCATATGGCCGAGTGAGATTGAGAGAATATGAAGAAGATGAGTATATTTCTTTTTAAGATTTACAAATGAGGTCAAAGAATATATAGACAAAGTGAAGGAGTAGAGCACACTCCATTTGCTTCCAACGGCTATATTGACCAAGGGTGGTCACATGTGTCTTCTTAATTCAACAGCCACAATACAATCTGATCCCAACGGCTCTCTTATCCAATGGCCATAATTCCATGTAGCCAAAACGGCTCTTTACTTCCCTTTGAAGTTACACCGAATTCTTTCTTTGTGTTGCACTTAATTGCTTAATTTAACAAAATGTCCCTCTTCCAAAGCACCTCTTTGAACAAGGCGAACCCTCGTTTTATGCCAAACAAGCACCTTCATGGGCCATTGGCTTATGGTGTCTCGGCTGGAGGCTAATCTCTATCTTACTAGCCAAACACTGGATTTGATGAGCAAATTTTCAACATTGCTGAGGCTGTTCTCTACTCACGTATCATTGCTTAAGCTGCAAGAAACACTTAGTTTGCATAAATTAATTATAACTAATACATAATTATTTTGCATCAATTCCAGAGTTGAGTTTTTTACTCTATAGAAAGTAATTATTATTATTAAAAATCGCATATCAAACTAATTAAGAGGTAATTTTTATTTAACCTGGTAAATTCTATACTAATTGATTCCCATACATCCAGGAAGGCATAGCCGTGCCTCCTTTGTGTTTAAAAAGGCAACTCCCTTAAGCCACTCACATTTTATGAAATTTGGAGGCCACATTTTTTTTGTTTTGGTAAGAAGAGAAGACCACATTCTTTTGTATAAAAGTAATTTTATTTTTACTTTTCTACAATTATAAGCAATTTTAATGGTTAAGAAGTTATGTAACTATAATTTTGTATTAAAAACTTCCTATAATATTTTTTGTAAATGTTTAAAATCTTATTTTACTGACATTATGGAATATTTTTATTGATAAAATAAAATTGTACAAAAAATAATATATAAAAAATTAATAAAATATTGTATATTTTAAAATTTGCCTAAGGCCTCCGTAAGCTTGTATGCAGGAATGCAAATACTATTCTTTACTATTTAGAACGTCTATACTCAAATAACAGAGCAAATAAAATTAATGAAAATTACGTATTATCCTAATTATATTCCATAAACGAAACTTCACCATTTTATATCAGTTAACGAAAGAATAAAAACCTTCACCATGACTATTTAATATGGAGACATATGTATACAATGTTCAGATCTAAGCTTATCTCTTTTAAATAGAAATGGTTAAGTAAATGTCTCAGGTTCTAGGACTCTCTGTGAACATCTTCTTTTCGTTTTGATATCTTTGGCTCGACTTCCACTCTTTGTCAGCTATTTGCTCCACCTCTACAATCGTTCATCACTTCATTTATTCCGAAAACGTAATTTTATTTACGGTTTTGATGGACTAGTTGTAATTTACTTCCATGATTTTTTTTTTTTTTTTTGGGTATGAAATCAATTTGTAGGATTATCCCTAACATTATTTATTTCATGAAATATTAAANAAAAATTTTAACAAAAAAAAAAAAAAAAAGAAAGGTTAGGTAACATACGAAAGACGTCCACTTCAACATACGTATTTCCGCAACTGCTACATATTTTCTATGATCTGTTGCATTATACACGGATCCAAAATAATAGCTATAATATTGTTAGTACTTTAAAACTATATATTCATCATGAGTTTAAAAAAAACTATATATTCATCAAATTATTTGACTGGCCATTAGGAGTTAGTAGTGACTCTAGTGAGGTTTCCATTTTTAACATACAAAATAGCAAAAGAAATGGCTAAGAATGAGCTTCCTTTAAACTTGAGAGATGACTTAATAACAGAAGACAATCACAACAGGGACGCTTTACAAGTACAAGGATGTTATTTTTGGTACTACCCTAACACTCTCCAAGGAGTTCTTAATTTCTAGAGAGGTTTTCAGTCTCAAGACTCCTATATATTATTACTCGCTTTTTTCCTAAATAAAAGACAAAAAAAAAACTAATTAGCTTTTGAAAAAACATAATGTGGCTCAAGGAAAAATTTGTGCATTTGTAGATACTAGATAGTTTGTTGTTATTTAATTAATATAATGAAGAGTATTTAAGTTGATTTGATAACTCCAAATATTATCTAGAAGGAAAAAAGTTTAATTTTTTGTTTTGTAGAAAGTAAGTACTAAATATAATGATTTGACATAATAATAAATAAAAAAAGAAGCAAATATTGTAGAAGTGTAGACAAAAAAAAGGGAAAAAATCTACAAATATTATTTTGTTTCTGAACAAATTTATTTGTAGAAAGTAGATATAACTGAAATTTTTTAAAAGGGTAAAATTGTTTTTAATGGAAGACAGACACGTCATCACGGCAAATGCAATAGTAGCGCTCTAAAACATTTCGGACTCCAAATTGAGCCAAAAAAAAAAAAAAAACATTTTCGGACAAATTTGCGAAAAATTCGCCCGCCTAAAGTAATTTTAGGAAACTTTCGAACCACCAAAAATTTGAGGTTGACTCCAAAAAAACTCAAAATCCCCAAAAATCACAATTCAGAGCGCCACTAAACTTAGAAATGGCGCTTTGCTTCTCCCCTTTTTCTTCCCCCTCTCTCCTTCACTTCTTTCACTCATCCCATCCCAGACTTCATTTTCTCTCTTCACTCCTTCTCTTCCTATCTCTTCAATCCAATTTCAACCATGACAAATTCAGAGATCTCCGTGAGGGTAACGAGAGCCGCGGCGAAACGAAAAGCTTCTACGGAGATGAATATTGAAGAAGATCGGGTCAGTAAGAAGAGAGTCGTGCTTGGTGAGATTTCGAATGTCTCTAATGTCAGTGTCACGACTAATCTCAATCAGAAAAGAGTTACCTATAAGCCCAGAAAGAGTCTTAAACCTCCGACGAAGGTTCCGGTGACTCCTGCCCTAGAATCACCTTCTGATATCGATTCTCAATCTGATGATCCTCAAATGTGTGGACCTTATGTCTCTGATATAGACAATTATCTCCGTGACTTGGAGGTAAATAATCCCTAGTTTCTTCATCTAATAGATTGTTTTGTTTCAATTAGTCAATTGAGATTTGATCTGAATAGTTTCTAAAATTTGTTTTATGTATTGGATTTGTGGAATTCAGGTGAAGCCAAAGCATAGACCATTACCTGATTATATTGAAAAGGTTCAGAAAGATGTAACATCAAGCATGAGAGGTGTTTTGGTTGATTGGTTAGTGGAAGTTGCTGAAGAATACAAACTCGGATCTGAAACATTATATCTCACTGTTTCTCACATCGATCGATTCTTATCCTTAAAGACTGTATCAAAGCAAAAGCTTCAGCTAGTGGGAGTTTCTGCAATGCTTATTGCTTCGTGAGTATCTTTGATTCTCTTGTATGATACTCTCTTTGATTCTCTTTGTATGAAGCTTATAGAACTTGTTTTGGTAATTATCAGGAAGTATGAAGAGATTAGTCCTCCCAAAACAGAAGATTTCTGTTACATTACTGATAATACATTTACGAAACAAGATATTGTGAAGATGGAAGCAGATATACTTCTTGCTCTTAAGTTTGAATTAGGAAGGCCAACAATCAACACATTTCTAAGGTTAGAATTGTGAGTTTGCTGATTATAATGATTTGGTTTGTTTGGTTGCATTGTTCTCATTATGTGTGTTTGTTGATGGGTTTTTGCAGAAGGTTTACAAGGGTTGCACAAGCAGATTACAAAACTCCAAAGTTGCAGCTAGAACCTCTATGTAGCTATTTAGCAGAATTGAGTATACTAGATTACAAATCTGTTAAGTTTTTGCCATCTTTGTTGGCTGCTTCTGCTGTTTTTCTTGCTCGATTCATCATCTGTCCTAAACAACATCCTTGGGTAAGCTTTTTTTGTTCTCAGTCTCAGAAATATGAGTCAGTCTTTTGAATGAGATACTAATAGTTCTATGTTTGTAAAACAGAATCAGATGTTAGAAGAATACACAAAGTACAAAGCATCTGATCTACAAGTGTGTGTTGGAATTATACATGACTTGTATTTGAGCAGAAGAGGAGGTTCTCTACAAGCTGTTAGAGAGAAATATAAGCATCATAAGGTAATTAGACATTACAATGAATTAAAATCATTGAACTTAGAAACATTGTCTTAGTTGCTTAATGTTTCTCCTCTTGCCGCAGTACCAGTGTGTTGCCACCATGCCTGTTTCACCTGAGCTGCCAGTAACCTTTTGGGAAGATGTTACCATTTTGATTTGAACCAATTCATAGCTGAAGCTAGAGGAGTAAGATTTAATCAAAAGTTAAGAGACACAGATCAATAGCTGAAGCTAGAGGAGTAAGAACTAATGCCGTGAAGATAGGAGCAAATGAATTTGTATTTTGTTTATCTGTCTATTTACAAAATTAGTGTTGATCAAATATCATTTTGCTTACGAAATTAGTGTCTGTGTTTACCTCGCAATTATACAAGTTATGCAATATAATATACATATCTTATTATTCTGATCTCCAAGTACTCATAGGATTTGCATTATAATAGTAAATCATAAGGTGTGTTGAATATATTTGTGTTGTGAGGAATAATTTTAATATGGATTTTATAAACTTCAGATCTAGCCTAACTCAAAGAGGATTCAACATCGAAAAAGCTAAAACTCTAAAAGTTAACTAGGTTAAAGGGGCAATGATCAAACCCATACAATGTTTAATCATTGTTATAAGATTCCGTTTCTTTTATAAACTCGGTCTCATCTTTTATTGGTACTGGAGTATAAACAAATATGGAATTTTCTCGTGTTTTCAACCAAAATTTTTGATATAAACGGCAACGTTGTAACACCGTAATATCATATTGGTTTCTCTGAAAATTGATACAAGAAAGTTTGTCAATATATTCATGGATTTCTCATAGATAAATCACTTAGGTCCTCAGTTTAGGGTCTTTTATCTGCTCCTTAGGTTGATCGTGAAATTTCTTCTTCGGTTTTGATTGGTAGTTGTGTTCATTTGGGTTCGGTTTCTCCATTTAGAGGTTGGTGCGTTCCTTGTCCGTACTTTAAAGATCTGATCAAAGTCTGGTCTTTTTCTTGGGCACTATCGAGGTGTTTATTGGTCGACTATATGTTTTCGACTTCGCCATTTCTCGGAAGATGTGTTTCCTATTCTCGTGTCATTTTTTGCCATTTAATTTGTCTTCGGTCTCGCCTCCTGTCAGGCTTTTTTATGTGGTTTCGCGCAATTTGGCTCTTGGACTCTTTCTTGCAGGAATAGTAGCTCGGTCTTCAGTTACGAGGTACTCCTATTCGCCATAGGAAGCTCTGCCATCAGCTTGATCATGTTTCTGGTGGTTTTCGATGTTCATGTTCGAGGTAGCAGATTATTAGACTCTTTATCTATATGCCTTCTACACTTGTCATTTCAAGGTTTTATGTTTTAGCTTCCCTATTTTGGGCTTTGTCTCTGAGGAAATTTCGTATTCCGCCGACTTATATATTTGAACAATGTATTTTAATTTGGTTATAGTATCGACGAAAAAAAAAATAAAGCACCTGTACATGGAAATATAGAAATTGAAATGTGTAACACTAGTATGGGTTAGGCACTATTTACCTAATTAGAAGAAAGAATCTTGATTTGAGAAGATTTTTTTTTTTAAGACAGTGGAAAAATTAAAATCAAAGATCACAAGAAAGCAAATAGTATTTAGATTTAATTCATAAATCAAAAATAAAGACTTATTTTAATAAAGGAATTTTTAAAATCTAAACGTTATATTTCAGTATCATGAAAACATATTGAAATGATGACAGTTTTGATGGACCAAATAGAGTTCAAAAAACATAATGTTAATTCAGTTTGTTTTAGTAATGTGATAATTCAATACTTATCTTGAAAATAGTAGTCTAATTAAATGATTAAAATATTTGTTGATAAAAAACTGTAGTTATAACCCAAAAATCAAAGGTGGAAAATTATTTTTATCTAATTATTTTTATTTTTAATTAAAGTGTTAAATTTCAATATCATGTATAAATTAACGAGATTGGTCTTTCAGGGACCATCATTACTCATGGGAGTGTCCTAAATAATGAACCAGTGTCTGTCATTGATCATATTGGTTCGCATCAATTAAAAGTAAGCAACGAGGACTCAGAGAAATTGAATTTCATAGTAAAAAGAGTTGAAATCTTAGGAGAAGAAATTAGGAAGTCTAGAATTGAAAAATACAAAGACTATGAAAAATTGAATCTTTCAGTAAAAAGAGTTGAGATCTTAGGAGAAGAAATTAGGAAGTCTGGAATTATGAAAGACATGGATTCAGAGAAATTGAATCTTTTAATAAAAAGAATTGAAATTTTAGGAGAAAAAATTAGGAAGTCTGGAATTGAGAAAAACAGAGATTCAGAGATATTGAATCTCTTAGTAAAAAGAGTTAAGATTTTAGAAGAATAGAGTAAGAAAACTGGAATTGAGAAAGATACAATAAGAATAAGGAAGTATGATTCAGACATAATGCTGAAAATCACTATCTTCATAATGTGTCATTCTTTGAATTTTCATCTGAAGATATTTATCTACTTTTCTGGGAAAAAAAAAGAATATAAATTTAACAAGTAACATTTTTCATAGACCATAAAATGTTTTAGGAGGAAATTTGTTAGGACAAAATGAAAAATTGACATTGTAACTCGTAAGTTAACACATTTCTCTTATACATTTTTGTAATATATTTTTACTTCAAACAGTATGGATGATTTAATATATAATTTATGGGAAAACGTTTTTGTGTTTTTTTAGTTTCAAAAATCAGAAATAAATAAAACCGAGAAACAAAGCTTTAAAATCAATACTTGTACTTAGATTGTACTTGAGAATAAAAAGTAAGTAATTTCATATGAAAATGTATAGGATTAAATGGAAAGTATATATATATATATATATTTGTCTCCTATTATTTTTTAAAGAAAAAAGTTTTGTTCGTTAAGTAGATAATTGCTAATTAGATTTAGATAGCCACAAATTACTTGTATTAAAAGAGTTAGCATAAAAAATTTCTGAATAAAATACTTAGTAACATTGAAAATCATAAATAAAAATAGTTCAAAAATTCCATGTGTTTCTGTATTATAAAACTAATATGAACTGATTATATTCTAGTGTGCAAAAAATAGTATTTTAAAGACATGATGTCAAATTCAAAGTAATTAAACACTTAAAAAATTATAATAAAAGACTTTCAATTCAGATATTTTTTATTAAGCATAATCCTCGCACTGCTGCTGATATAGTGAACTTCTATCAAAACAATTATCGAGATCCCAAAGTATCAAATTTGATGCATTTGTCAATAGCATGATTATGGTGCAAAAAGAAAATCACAACTCTCTCGTTTACAGTTACTCTGCGAGTCAATATACAACACAACAACAAAACCCACCAAAGATCTAAGCTCAATGTCATTAGTTACCAAGAACAAACCAAATAACATTTACCAAGGACCTTTTTCTATTCCGAGAATCATCTCAATAAAATCCAAACTTTCTTTAACAAGCAAAAACAAAATGAGTAGTCTTGTATCTAACTTTGAAGACACAACAAAAAATACAGAGAAGTATCAAATCAGAATATACAACGAAAACTTGAGAGCTAATTATAGTTTCAAAAAGAGATTTGAAAAGAGAAAGCATAAACAAAATGGATTGAGTGTAACTGGCTGCATATCGCAACGAGTTATAGAGAAATGGTGACTAGAACAATGTTGAAGAAATACAGTTGAAGACGAAAATTCAACCTACGTCGAGCGTAAAGAGAAATAACTTTGATTTCGATTCGTTTGTTTCAGTCTCGAATTTCCGTAATCAATGGATTTTCCTATGGAAGATAATGACCGAAGGTTTACCTATTGAAGCAAATCTTAGAGAAAGGAAGATCAACGTTGAAGGTGTGTACCCCTTCAGTGCCACTTTGCAAAGGAGATACCGATAATACATGAAGAAATTACAAACTATAGAGAGTTAATCAAAAGAGCAAACAAAGAAATCACTTTACCGCCAATCGGAACTGACTTAGGAGCAATCATACCATGAATTATGTGGTCAACTTGGTGGCTCGAAACTGATTGATCTTCGATAAGAAAAGAATTACTGCAACCCAAACTCAGTAAATGTCATTAATTATCAATATTCACCAAATATGAAAATTGTCTTTTTATGTGGTGAGTGAAACTTTTTGGAGGGTAAAAAAAAGAGAAAGCAGTCTCCAAATAAATGCGCAAGAAAAAAGGAAATCCCTAAAATTTGGAAGCTCGAGTCAAATCCCTAAAATTTCGAAATCGAATTACACAGAGCGCTAAGACCTAAAAACTCTGGCGCTTTTTACACTTCCTAGTTCGTTTTACCATTGTTCTACATTCTCTTTATTCTCAAATCTCTCTTCTCCATTGACCCATGGCGGACAATCAGAACTCTACGAGGATGACGAGAGCAGCGGCGAAACGAAAAGCTTCGTCCATGGCAGTAGACGACAACCCAGTTAATAAAAAGAGAGTTGTGCTCGGAGAGCTTCCGAATTTGTCCAATGTCGTTTCTGTTTCGGAGAAGAGAGTTGTGCTTGGAGAGCTTCCGAATATGTCCAATGTCGGCCCGGTTTCAGAGAAGAGAGTAGTGCTCGGAGAGCTTCCGAGTATGTCCAATGTCGTCGCTGTTTCAATGAAACCTAATCAGGAAAGAGATACCCAGAAGCCTAATACAAGTTTACACAACTCGAAGAAGCAGATGAAGAAGGATTTGATGAGGCCTGTGACGATTCCTGCACCGAGAATGGAATTGGAATCGAGATCTGTGGATCCTCAGATGTGTGAACCTTATGCGAATGATATTAGTGCGTATCTCAGTGAAATGGAGGTAATTAATCATTAGTAGTTCTGGATTTTCCCCCATTTATGTGGTAGATTTAGTCTTATGGTTTGCTCACGTAATTATTATCGACTTGCTATAAGAAATCAGAATCGGTTCCACTTAAGTGTCATTTGGAAATTGGTACTGTGTTTGGACTTAGCATTGTTTAGTTACAAACTTACAATCATGGGTTCGATTAAAGTTATGGATTTGATCTACGGTTCCGATCTCTAAAGCTCCTTACCTGGATGGCATCTGGTGAGATGGCTGAGTTGAAAAGCAGCTAAGTGAGCTAATGGACAAGGAATTCGTGATTCTGAGGTTTTTTCCATCACTTGCTCTCATGATGATAATCTGATATAGTTTAGAGAATATAGGGATCAAATGATTATTTATGTGTTCATTATGTCAGGCTGAATGTTTATTCTTTTTGGTTTTGTGAAATTCAGAGGAATCCGAAATATAGACCTCTACCTGATTATATTGAAAAGGTTCAGAATGATTTAATGCCTCACATGAGAGCGGTTTTGGTGGACTGGTTAGTGGAGGTTGCTGAGGAATACAAACTCGCCTCTGACACACTCTATCTCAGTGTCTCATATGTGGATAGATTTTTGTCCACAACGCCTATTAACAGGCAGAGGCTTCAGCTTGTAGGAGTTTCTGCAATGCTTATTGCGTCGTAATCATCTTAATCCTCTTTGCTTATTGTTTTGTTGTTTGAAACTCCTTACACGGTTAACTTATGGAATCTTTATTTTGCTTTTAAAAAAGTAGGAAATATGAAGAGATTGGTCCTCCTAAAGTCGAAGATTTTTGTTACATCACGGATAATACATTTACAAAACAAGAAGTGGTAACAATGGAGGCAGAGATACTTATTGCTCTGCAGTTTGAATTAGGAAGTCCAACCATCAAAACGTTTTTAAGGTGACTGATGAAACAATTTGGGTGTTCATACTTGACTTTTGATTTTATGGTTTTGTTTTTTCTCCGATAGTTACTTATGACTTGTCCTCATTTAGCTCGTTTATGTTGGGTTTGTGCAGACGGTTCACTAGAATTGCACAAGAAGATTTCAAAGTAAGCTCACACCCCGATTTCCCTTTACACAGTGGCATCTGCATCTCATTTATAGTCAATTTGTTAAATATACATTTTCTCCTTGCCCTATTTTCAGGAGTCTGAATTACAGATAGAGTTCCTCTGTTGCTATTTATCAGAATTGAGTTTGTTAGATTATACCTGTGTGAAGTTCTTACCATCTCTTTTGGCTGCGTCTGCTGTCTTTCTTGCCCGATTCATCATCTGTCCAAAACGACATCCTTGGGTAAGCTGATAAAGAACTATGACTCCTTCTTTTACAAGAAAGTAATTGTGGTCTATATCTCATTTGGTTAATATAAACAGAAGGAAATGTTGGAAAAATACACAAAATACAAAGCAGCTGATCTGCAACCATGTGTGGGAATCATTCATGACTTGTATCTAAGCAGAAGAGGAAACACTCTAGAAGCTGTTAGAAATAAATACAAGCAACATAAGGTTCATCAATACTATAATGATATATAACATTAACTTGTTTGATTCTCTTTGTACAGTACAAGTGTGTTTGACTAATGTTTGATTCTCTTTGTACAGTACAAGTGTGTTGCGACCTTGCCTGTTTCGCCTGAGCTGCCTCTTGCCTTCTTTGAAGATATTACCATTAGAGAAAATGCTTAAAAGGAGCTTGGAACTTGCAGCTTATGTGTGTTGGAGATATTAGCACCTGCATTTTGGGTTGTATATATCTGTTATTATAGTAGCAGATTAGTATTGAAAATCTCTTTCAATTGTTTCTTAACTTGTATTGGAAGATTTTTTTTTGCTAACATTAGTTAAGAAACTCTTTTTGGTTGGTTGGCAGTATATTTGATTGATTTGTTTTCTGCTTTTTTATGATGTAAACATGTAAAAGCTTCTTTAAATTATTGGAAATGAGCACATCTTGACCAAAAAAGTAAAAAAAAAAAGGTACAGAAAAGAGTTTCCACTACATATTGGTGATGTAACACTCACAAAAGCTATGTGCTAAGTGACTCTTTATAATCACTTTGGCGTTTTGATATGTATAAATGATTGAAGTTGTTGACTGTATTCATAAAAAGTAACAAATGGCGTGAGGGCTGTTATGTTTTTTGTGCACCTAGCTATCGGAGACGGATACTCTTTTGGGAAGTTCTATGGAAGAAGAAGACCAAGGAGATGGAAAAAAGTTGCTGTGTGAAATCAGGTAGATTATAAACGCGATGTAAGCAGTTGTCCAGACGCAGACCGCAATTCCAAACATAAATCCGTCAACTTCTGATACAAAGAAATCCAACAGAAGATACCCATTGATGATCATTACTAGTGCAGCCACAGTCCAAGCTATTCTCTGCAAAATAATCAATACAATTCTTAGCTTCATCACTCTTCATGCTTCTTCACTACACCATTTACGGACTTTCAATACTAAATGGTTAACAATTCACTTACGGAAGTTCATAAAAAGTGGACACTAAGAGCTTTTAGTAAGAGAAGTAGAAATTAACCTGGAGAAGAGGCCCAATTTTGAAGTCTCCCATAATTTCTTCTTTGGATACCAAGGTTAGAAGAGGAAGAAGAGCAAAAGGAATTTGTACAGACTGAAGCACATTGAGCCATTCATTCAAAACATCCAAGGAAGCTTCAGAAGTGTTGAACACAATTGCCACAATCATGGTAGGAACAATAGCACAACTTCTTGTTATTACTGCTCTCATCCATTTCTTAAGCCGGAGGTTCAAAAAACCACCCATTATAAACTGTCCAGCATATGTACCTGTTATTGTACTGCTTTGTCCGGCTGCTAACAAACCAATTCCCCAGATATAAAGAATCGGGAGAAGTCCACCTCCAAACTTCTCTTGAAGATATTGACCAGCGTTTACTAGACCAATGTTATTAGCTTTATCGGTTCCATAAAACCCTTTTGCAAAGACTGTTGTCACAAACAAGTTAATCATGAAAGAGATGAAAAGAGCTACTGATGACTCGATCAAATAGTAATTTAGCGCCTCTTGAACTCTGGATTTCCTCTTTGGATCGATTTTCCTCGACTGTACAAGAGCCGAATGCAAAAACACATTGTGAGGCATTATGACACAGCCAACAACACCTACAGCTTGCCTAATTGTCTTTGAGCTAAGTCTCGGCAGTAAAATACCTATCAATGTGCACAAGGATTTGATTATTAAGTAGTCAGATAAAAGCAAAGAAAGTGAAACTGGAGAGAATGAATCTGAATCCTTACCTATCATAAGTTCTTTTCCATTTGGCTTGGTTTCACCAAACATCCAAGCAAAAGATAAACCCATAGTTGCAATCAAAACTGCAAAAACAGCTTCTAACTTCCTCACACCGTAATTCTCTAGAAACAAAAATAAAAAACTGTTTGCAACAGATGTAACGATTCATTAGCAGAATTTCATGAAAACAAGAATCTAAGTTTCGTAATTTCAAATTGAATCATAGATCTCTTAACCAAGTTTCTACTGATTTTGTGCATTTGAACCTCTAAGATGATCTGAATTCGAAAAAAGAAGAAGCCAAATTCTCAATTTCAGGTTGAATCATAGATCTCTAAACCAAATTTTAATGTGAATTGGATAGACTCACCAATCAGATGCCGTAATCACAACACCAGCCCAGAGAGGCAACACACCACGGCTAAGAATCTGAATGGCAATTGCACTACCAATAACCTCTTGAATATCAGCTCCAATCAAAGCAAGCTCCGCCATAGACCAAAGCACATACCTAGCCCAAGTAGGATACTCATCACGACAAAGCTCAGCCAGATGTCGTCCAGTAGCAACACCGACTCTAGCAGAAAGCATCTGAATAAGTAATCCCATAGCTGTAGCCCACATTAAAAGCCATAACAGAGAATAACCAGCAATTGCTCCAGCTTGTAGATCTCCTTCTAGATTCCCTGGATCCAAAAACGCTATACTCATAAGAAAACCCGGACCAGTGAATAACCACAATTTCCGCCACGAAAACGGCGGTGCAGCGTCTCCGGTGGTTGGATCATCCGCAGATTCGAAATCGAATATCACAATCTTATCACTCGATTCGTAGGCAGCTTCGGATTCAAATTCTAATTCGTCTTCGGAATTGGAGGGAAGAGATTGAGAAGGGAGAAGACGGTGAGCTTCCTCCACCTTATTATCGACCTTGACATCATTTTCCATGGAGGAATGGAATATACGGTGAGAGTTAGATCGGAATATTCTGTCAGTGGCGTCGTCGTCGCCGAACCTGAATAAATGGAGTGATAAAACAGATTGCACCACTCAGGCATTCCTCTTTACTTCCTTTTTTGGTTTATGTTTATGTCTGTCATACTTTATTAAAAATTTAAAAGCATTATTAACTTTTTTCATATCTTTTTGTACCACAATTCTTTACTATATAATTTGTTTTGTGACGTATATTATTTTATTTTCTACTTGTATATAATTATTTTATCTAGTGGATTTATTAGTGATTTTTTTTTGTAATTTTTCTACTAATTAAAATCTATATTTTGTATGTGTAGAAAATACTTTGCCCTCCGAAAAAAAATTAGGGTACAAAAATTGTGTTATGTAGATGTGTGAAATGAGTCATCATGCATATGATGTATCCCACCAAAACTTAATAATAATAAACTTTATTTTTCTGGAATCAATATGATTTTTTCTGGCAATAATGAGATTAACAAGACCGAAAACAGATCAATATAGTCTGAAATTTAGTTGAATCATTCTAACCACATAACTGAAATAACTTAGCATAATCAATATAATTAAATGTTTATTGAAATTGAGTTGGTTTATCTAAAGTGATTATTAACTATTTTACTTCTTTTTTCCTATTTGTTTTTGTGATCCTTGTAAGTTTTTAGTTATTATTTATTTCTATAAATCTATTCCAAAAGTAATCAAAATCATTTTTATTTGTGTTCTAACTTCTAAGTAAATCCATGTTTCTTTTTTGTTTGGTTTGGTTTTGTTGGCTCTTACTCGACCGACAATACTCTTTGTAATTTAAGCTAAATTTTATATGATCTTCATAATTTAACTTTTTTTAAAATTTTTAATAAATTAATTAATCATTTTATTATTTTTTCTTCTAAATTAAATCTCAATTTCACCATTTCCTTCAAATCAAATCCTATTTGTCATATTACGACTACTAAATTAATTGTATTTTTAGTGTACCTCAATTGTGATAACATTCAATTCTCATATAAGGGAACATTAAATAATGGGATAATAATCGGAAAAAGTCCATAGAGTTTCATAAGCCCATTTTGCTTTAATTCTTCTAAAATAACATAAACCATAAATTCGTAGCTTGAACCAAACGAAAAGCTTCTGAAGAAGAGAGGACGAAGAAGAAGAAGGAGAAGAAGAAGACGAAGCTAAGAAAATGTTTAGGAATCAGTACGATACAGATGTGACTACATGGAGCCCAACTGGTCGCCTTTTCCAAGTCGAGTATGCCATGGAAGCTGTTAAGCAAGGCTCCGCCGCAATTGGACTCAGATCTCACTCCCATGTCGTCCTCGCTTGTGTCAACAAAGCTCAATCAGAGCTCTCTTCTCATCAGAGGAAGATCTTTAAGGTTGATGACCATATTGGCGTCGCAATCGCTGGTCTCACTGCTGATGGTCGTGTTCTCTCTCGTTATATGAGATCTGAGTCTATCAATCACTCTTTCACTTATGAGTCTCCTCTTCCCGTTGGCCGTCTCGTTGTTCATCTCGCCGATAAGGCTCAGGTAAATTGAGATTGGGAAGCTTTGGAATTTCGTAGTGCATACATGATTTTGACCTAATTTACACTACGACTTTACTTTTAAGATGTGAGAATTCGAAGCTTTTTGAAATTGGAGTTAAGTTTATGTTTTTCTTAGCAATGTGACTGAAATTATCAGTAAACTTTGTGTCTGTGTCATGCAAGCAGTGACACTAAGATGATTGGGAACTAGAGCTATTTAAGTTGCTGATCACTTCCACTTCTGTTGGTAGTTTTAGTCTCTGGGATTGATCTTACAAGAAATATTGTTTCAGCTGCTTGATCCATATAAGAAATTCTGTACCAAGAGAATGCCTAACTAATGTCCATTTGGCCAATAGAAACTGTATAAGAATGTGTTGATTTCTGTTGGCCTCCTCTGTTCTCCTCGCTTAATAAAAGGAGTTTACTTACTTTCAGTCAAAATTCGATCTAATAAACCTCTCTGTTGTTCTGTTCTGGTTTCATGGTTTCAGCATATCTTACTTGCCTAATGGACCATTTGCACAGTAAGATGTTTCGCTGTATCCATAGAACATTGTGCTATATGTTCATTACTTTTGGCGTCTAACGTAGTGTTCTTAAGTTAGATGATGTATTCACAACTTCAGAAGGTTTTTTTTGCTACATCCCACTACTTATTCATGTCTGTCAAACTGTATATAGGTTCAAATCAGTTTCCTGATGACTAAAGAAGACTTTGTGTAGACAACTTCAACTGATTACTGAAAAGAACACATTTATATCAGTCTTATAATTTGAAGAGTAGTCTGCGTCCGTTCATCATTGAATTGATTTGTTTCCCTTGTATTTACCCTCTTCATATTTCTTTTTGAGCAGGTATGTACCCAACGGTCATGGAAACGGCCTTATGGTGTGGGTTTGTTGGTAGGTGGATTGGACGAGTCAGGAGCTCACCTCTACTACAACTGCCCGAGCGGAAACTACTTTGAATATCAAGCGTTTGCCATTGGGTCTCGATCACAAGCTGCAAAAACTTATCTGGAACGTAGATTCGAGAACTTCAAAGAGTCATCAAGAGAAGATCTGATAAAAGATGCTATTTTGGCTGTAAGGGAAACTTTGCAAGGGGAAACACTAAAGAGCTCGCTCTGCACGGTTTCTGTTCTAGGAGTGAATGAACCGTTCCACTTCTTGGACCAGGAAAGCATACAAAATGTGATTGATACGTTTGAAAAGGTTCCCGAGGAAGAGGAGGATGCTGGTGAGGGTGAGGCTGAGCCTGAGGCTGCTACTGCTGGAACTGGAGAACAAGGTGGTTCAGGTGACCAAGATGTTGCACCAATGGAAATGTGAGCCAGTGAGAATATGTTAAAGTTTGATTGGCAAATCAACTTGCGGGGTTACAACTTTCTCCTGTTTAGCTATTTGGTGTCCAAAGTTCCCAAGTATTCACATCTTTCAGCTAAGAAAATAGTCAATGCCCTAAGTATTTGGTTTTCAGTCTCTTTACTTTTAACAGCTTGGGACATAAGACCGTTTAACTTGAATTGGTTATTAGTTTTTCGAATTGTTTAGTTCTCTTTGAAGTCAAACTTGTCACATATTAGTCTTCAAACCTAGAGAAGATATAAAACAGAGACCCTTTTGAAATGATTGCTCTGAATAGTTAATTCGATAAAACATAACTAAAATAATTGCTCTTAATAGACCCTTGTATCTCTTTCTGCAATAGTTCCTCGAAGAAATGACTTCATAATGCAACCGTACATTATTGAGCAAGGATGATAAATCCCCTGCTTGTTCGGAAGAAAAGTGAAAACCAAAACAATAACACTCTCTCTTGACCTTCCAGAGAATCTTTGTCTTGAAATGATTCAAGCACACAAAAACAAGTTGACATTGGAATTAGTACTGAGTAGTTGGAACCTTGGAGGCGGCTTTACCCGGTAAGACATTGTCAGGAAGAATCAACTCGGCTGGGATTTCACGGGTAATACCAAGCATTGAATCATAATCCTCGTCCTTTCGTGCATACTTTCTCCTAAGTCCTCTCTCAACCTCGATCTCCTCGAATGACTTTGAGTTCTCTGTGGCGTGAATCTGTGCCAGATTGATGTAGTTCTTTGCTGACTGCGAGATATATGCTATCTCTTCCTCTGTTAGTTTTCTCATGAACTTTGCTGGATTTCCTCCCCATACCTGCCACACGAACATGTAAGTTGTAGATATGTCCTTGTATATATATTTTTTAATTCGATGGTTTGGTTAAATGTAATTCAATAGATTAGCAGCAACATAAGAAATGGACCACAAGGACCCTCACTATTGTCTCAGATATAAGTAAAATTGCAATTGAGGCAAAGGTAGTTCCAGATTTAGACAAATGAAATACAATTTGGAGGCATAGCATTTCGGTAAGCTAAAGTGTATGTTCAGCAAAGATACAGTAGATCTACAGGAAGAAGTTCAACTGGTAAAACCTTAGCTATAGGTCTCCTATAACTAGCCCAGGACTAAATGCAGAAAATTATAGCTGGTGTTACTTGGTTAAATAACAGTTAGCGAGGGCTAGTTTTATAAGACGTCTTGGCAGAATATTTTCAAAACCAATTATTGCGGTGGCTTGGAATAGCTTCTAGGTTTCAAATAACAACACCTAGGGGTCTATCTTTGGTTCTCAGGCTATACTTCGAGTTTGAGACATATAAAGCAGTTTCTGGTTCCGGTCTTATCACACTTCAATAGGCAGTAAACCACAAAAGAATAAGTGAACATAAACTAACCTCTCCAGAAGGGATTCGTGTGTTCTGTTTCACAAGGGAACCAGCAGCAACCATGGCATGTTTCTCAACCACCACACCATCGAGTAGTGTAGCTCCCATGCCAACAAAGGCTTCGTCATCAACAGTACACCCATGTATGACAGCACTATGACCTTCTCAGTTTCATTATACAGACAAAATATTTAATTAACAACCATGCAGCACAAAATAAGACAGATAGTTATTAACTGACAACTCAACTTTAAGGTTTACCTACTGTTACATTGTCTCCAATTAGAGTGGGTAGAACTTTGCCACTTATGTTGGTTTTAGCAACATGTACAAGAGTATTATCTTGGATATTTGTCCCAGATCCAACGCTGATATGATTCACATCACCTGCACAAGTTTAAACCTCAGCTCAATATACCACATGACACTTCATCAACAATACACTAAACCCAGAACCATGGATATCCAGTCAAAAACCACCAAAATTGATCAGGAAGGTTACCAATAACAGAGCAATACTCAAGATTAGAAGATAAAAAGAACTTCATTTCCTCTAATAAGTCCGATGAGAAGGCCAATCCACAACTCAAATAAGTCTAAGCAAACAAAACATAATGTTCGTATATTTATTCAAGCGATCAGCTGGATTTTCCTTAAAACTACACCTTGCACAGTATAACGTTGCATCTGTTAGGCCTAAGACGTTCTATTCCCATTTTCCAATAACATTGAACCAAAACCAATTTAGTTAGTGAAAAAACCAAAGCCTCACCTCGAAGAACAACACCATACCAAATGGAGGAGCCTTTTCCGATCTGAACATCACCAATAACAGAGGCACTCGGAGCCACAAACACATCCTTATCCACCAATGGAGATTTATCAAACACATTCATCAACGTCCGATGTCTCGACACTGAAATAACAAAACAGATAGCCCAATCAGACCCAAAATTTCCCGAATCAAACTTTTCAATTTAACACCGAAAATCAACAACTATCTTCTGGTGAAGGCAGAAATTAGAGATAGGGATTGGATCTAGGGGTGAAAGAAGTAAAGGATCTAGCTTACAGTGTTCCTCGATGCGGTGGCTCCCTTGAAGAAGAGAACCAACACGATCAAGAGCTTGGCCAGAGCCGCGGATCCACTTGCCTACAGTGTAAATTGCTCGTCCTAGGGTTCCCATTTTGTGATTCTCCGATTACCCAAAAAGGGGGAGAAAGAGAGAGAGCAAGCGATTCTGTAAAATGAGAGGCTTGATGTATATTCTTGGTCGCTCCAGATAGAAGAGAGGTTTATGGAGGCGTTTGGGGCTAATTTGTACGAATTTCGCTGAAGTGAGTTCGTTGTTTTGTTGACCTCTCAAATTTGAGAGTGAAAGAAGCTAAACCAAACCAAATCCAAACTGAACCAAACTAAACCAAGTTTTAATGTTACATCTCCTCAAGTTGTAACATTAAATGTCTTTGTTCTTTAAATCTGATTAATTCAATGTTTCTAGATACACATATGACAACTTTGTGAGCAGAACAAACTTGAACAACAAACACCTCATAAGCTTATTCACAAGCTTTTAATTTATGTATTTCAGCTTCATTTGCGATAATGCTAATCTTAGAATTGAACTGAACAATGGTTTCATCTGGTTGCATTTTGAGATTTTCAAAATGCAAAACAAAATTATCAAGTCTTGTTCATTTCATACTTGTTGTTTCTTTATGGGATTTTTAAAACACATCTCACACTTGCTCTGCTGACTTACATCCTTGAATAAGTTGGAACTCATCTTCATCGACACCATAGAATATGACATTCATTGCCTTACCAAACCATTGAACTTGGAAATTTTTTTTATCTTCATATATCCATTGTGCTTAGGTTTGGAAATCTTCACTCCTTCAATTAGTTCATACGGAATTTCACATCTATCTTCAACCATTGTCCAAGCATTTTTATCTTGACCCCTAATGAGTTGCATCATTTGAACCCTCAAATAACCATAATATTTTGTTTCAAGCATAATGTTCTTGTTGACCCTTACAATCTTTGTAGTTGATTCCATAACAACTGCATGATCTAGCATGTTTGAAAATATGATATCTCTAGTTGATAATCTGCTTTGATACTAATTGAAATTAGAACCTTCACAATACAATTTGTTGTAGAAAACAAGACACTTGTTAATATAAGAGATCTTAGAGGAACAAAGGTTCGTTCAGAACAACTTCTTACAATTTGTCCAACATCATACAACTATGATTTAATACTCATAAAATCCAATTCTACCTATCTTACTTAGACTATCCACAATAGTTTTTCTATTCAACACTTTTTTTTTTAACACACCACATTATCTTCTTATCTTTCTTCTCATTTTTTTTAACGGCAAAATTAAGCAAATTATATTATTGTTTTATTATATTCAACTAATTAAATATATTAAATAGTTTAATGACTATGTCATCTCTTAAAAAAATTAACACCCTCCAACACCTCCAATGCTCATAGACTAATCTATACTAATAAAAGAAAGGTTTTGAGATCTCTCAAGCCATCCAACTCATCTTTCTCTAACTCTTATATTGTTGCCACATCAGCTTCTATTTTAAAAACAAATTTTTAAAAATATAAGAATTGATTACGAGTAATATTTAATCAAATCAGTTTGTGTATACGTTTCATGGCTAGAATTCAAAAAGTCTATTGAAGTTACCACTCTATTGTCAACATAGTATATGTAAAGTCATTTATAAAATCAATATAAAAGATACGACATATACACAGATTGAAAAAGAAATAAAAATGCTTCAGTTTTAGGGGGATACAAAATCATAAACGATGTGCTTTGTGCCCATTGTCGATGTGAGTTTCTTTAGCTGAAATTGAACAAATTAAGTTTCATTTTTGTGTTGAATGCTTTCTGACTGCATTTGACTTTTGATTGATCAGTCGAGAAAAGGAGCTATATTGCTCCCATAAATCAAATGAGAATCTTTATCAGAAAAAAAAACACACAAATCAAATGAGAAAGCTCCAAGGTTTTTCGTATGTTCCTAAATTATTATTTTTAATTTTCTCTAGCAGTGACATAAGAGTTATAATGTGTGTTTTGCAAAGTTCCTTACCTCATGAGGAGGTTGTTGTTTTCGTTTTCTCCACTACACGGCAGAGAGACTCTCCTAATTACTTTTAAGGTTCGTTGAAATTCATGGAAAATCTTTACCAACATAATTTCGTTATTCCTGAAAAATATACTTATTCTTCATTGTCAATTACAATCATTGAGGGCATTTTAGAGTCTGTTCTTAAAACAAAGAACCATGTAAGCTATTGTTTGCAAAAAGTTCGTTATACCGTGTCTTGACATGGTGATTATGGCTACAAGAAATACAAAGTAAGCGCATCTGCTTCTTTGTAATCTATTTCATAATGTTGTAACATATGTTTTAGTTCCTAAGGTAGGTTACATGAAAAATGAAAGGCTGCAATGGACAATGAACTAATCCTTTTAAGGTATGGTCACATACAATATGTTGTTATTCATTTGAAAGTTGTTATATTAAGTTACCCAATCTCTGTTTTATCAAGAAAAAAAAAAGTTACTCATACTCTGTTTATTGAAACTTTTTTAATACATAGAAAAATTACTACAAATCTCCACTAAGATGCTTCAATTTTGTGAGAGAACAGAGAATGTGTAATGAAGGAAAGATGGTGGAAGTTAGAAGCAACTAACGAGGCTTATGGTTTTATGCGTAGATTATACGTTACTTGAGGAACAACAGATACATACACAACAAAGGAAAAAGCAAGAGGTTAAAATACAAGACCAACTATGTTTTAGTTATTTTTAGTGCAGAGCTTGAGGTTGGTGATGGTGTGTTTTAAGTGCATTCCACTTCCCGCGACATCCATTTGGGAGGTAATGACTTCGAATCCGTTCACTCTTTCTTTTGTCATTATGAGCTTTTCATTAATAATGAAGGTTTAATACTCTTACAATGTATATATTCCCCCTGTTCCATGAAGATTGATTTTCTTACCATATATTCATGTTTCACCAAGTTTGATTTTTGAATTATTTAATATATTTTTTATAAAAAAATTATTCATTTAACTAATAGATAATGTACTAGAGTCATGGTGTAAATGAGTAGAAGAAGAAGTCTTTTAGTTTACGTGCAAGAGTAGCCATAAAGTACCATTCTTTTTGTTTTTTTTGTAGTTGATAAGCTCAAATTTACCCTTTGAACTACTCTCTCAAATTAAGAGATCAGTTGTAATAC
>OVAX01001420.1:0-45811 GCA_900406405.1 Lepidium africanum | reverse complement strand
GATGCTTAAGCCTAGTTTTACATAGATCTCTTCTGTTTTAGTGTTCTTAATGCTAATTTTTGATCAACTGAGATTAGATTCTGAGAATTTCCACACCCAGAAGGTGTTTGATGAAATTTTTCAACCAACTAATTTCAGAGATTTGCATATCTAGCCTAAAAGATTAGTTGTCTAGAGTGTTTATTGGCTTTAGTAATTTTTTTCGTCATGCCTTCTTGATTATAATTCGCTAATGCGAATTAGGTCTGATTGTAGTCTGGTTGAAATTGTTTGCCATGAAAATGGATTCATTTACTTGTGAACTTGCTATCTAGAGATCACCTCTATTTGAGTTTTGTTAGGCATCTTTGGTAGATTAAGGAGCTTCACTGATCCATGATTCCCATCCTTGAGACCTGCTTATCCTACTGATTTACCCTTGCTCTTTAGTGCTTTGTATTATTTTGTTTTTGTTCTCCTTATTGCTATTTGATTCTAGTTCTATATTTCTTATTCCTATTTGCTTTGGTTGTTTGCTAGTTTATTTGCTCAATAGGTTGATAGTAAAATCAATATCCGAATTGGCTTGAATTAGATGAGTTGAATCACATCCTAATTGCTAGTTGCTCTCCCATTGGATTGGCCATTTCTGTATTGCAATGATGATAATGCAGTAGGATATTTTAGATAGTAAAATGTATGCATAAGTTATTATACTTCAGATTGAATGATTGATTAGTTCCGTTGTGGGATCAATCGATCCATGCAATCACTTAACTTTTGTATGTGAGGTAGGATCGATTGATCCATATTGTACCGTGGTTCTTGTTGTGAGTTGGATAGATCAATATTACAAGTGGGTCAAAAGGTTCATACATTCGTATGAAGTTTTTCCGTGAGGTATGATCCATCAATCTCATGTACTAATCGATCGGTCATGCTTCATTCAGAAATTATTTTTACATGCACCTAATTGTCACGTCCAAAAGATATCAGTGGCTTAGTTTAGCCTTTCCCGGACAAGGAATGGTTAGACCAGACCAAAACTGACTCCAGACTAAAATAAAACTATCATAAAATTGAAAAGTTACCTAGTGGGTCGCCTTCCATTCATCACTTGTTTATAGTCGTTTAGCTTATTGAATCCAGTTTCCTATTGTGATGAGTCTGCAATGTAAGGTTTGAGCATAATCTAATTACATTGACCAGTCTTTTCTTGTTCTCCCTACAGTCTTCTCTAATTTGCATATTATTTCTCTATTCGAAACCTCTATTTGTCCGCAGGTTTGGGGATGATATGGAGAATCTATCTTGTGTCGAACTCCGTCTTTTTTTAGCATGTTTACAGAAAAAGTTAGAAAAGAGTTTAGACTATAAATTGAATTTAATTGATCAAATTAATTAGAAAAATAAAACTAATAAAAATCTCTAAAATGTCGTTGGACAAAGGTGGGATAAAAAGAGTAGGTTCGTGTGAGTAGAAATGAACATAAATAAAATGTTTTATTATCAGTAAACAAACTTTTTCGAATCTATTGAACTAACATATACTAATCCTCCATGAATAGTTGTGGTTCACGTGTTTTTCTTCTTCTTCTTTTTTGTGTTAAAAGGTGTTTCTGTGGTTGGCACGTTACAATAATTAAAGGAATATTTACAAAAGAATATCATTATTAAATTTATTTTGGCCCGTCGGTAAGACCATAAAATCCATAATTATATAACTTCTAACTGAAAAATGAAAATGTAAACTTCTTACTAAAATTACATTTTTTTATGTGGTCACCTTATCACTTAATTATTAAACATTAATTTATTATAATTTTTGATATTATAATTTTTTATCACAATAATTGTATCGACAAGGTTCAATCTATAGCCAAAGTTTTCTAATTAGAGCTGGGTGAGATTTGAACTCACCACCTGGTGTCAAATTGGATCATAACCAAATCAAGTGGACCATCTACTTCTTGGCTCTGATATCATATATAACCTCTGATAATCTATTAAAACCAGTAATGTCATATAATATATAACTATCAAAAAATAAAAGTTAGTTATATATGGTCAAATATATTTCATAGTTTCATATCTCTTAGTTTTGAAATCATCTGTAGTTCTCATCAGCAAATCTTCATCTCCAAGAGAAGTTTTAAATTTGTAAATTTGCCTCTTAGAGTTGCAAGGAATTCGTCATCCGCCGATGACAAAAAAAAATCGTGCAAGAGGAATCCTTGTTGATTCATCATGATGAGTTTATTGACCAAACCGCCAAAATAATATCCAACATAGAGTTGGAAAAGGAACTAGAGCTGGAGTTCGTCACTTGCAAAAGAAAATGCCACATGGTCGAGAGGAAAAGAAAGATTTACCGGCACAGTTCAGAAAGTACATCCAGAGAGAGACTCCGTATTGTAAACGACCAAAGCCGGATTCGATACAACAAAAGACAGAAGGAGTTTTGATATTCTTTGAGAAAGCTTACGAAAAATTGAGAGGAAACTATAAAGAGAGACTTCTTTTAATGATATTAACTAAGTTTTATTATTATTTCTGATTATTTATTAACAAATATTTGAATTTTTTTTTCATGATGTCTCCTCGTCACTTAACTAATAAAATATTAATTTACTATTTTTAAAATATCATATCTAATATCTATTAAGATAATTAATGCCATAACATACATAACTATCACAAAAACCAAACCAATTATATATAGTTAATTATATATATATATATATATATATACTAGACATCTAAATCTTTTTCCTAATGGTCACAAATACATTTGTCTTATGATATTAATTCAGTTTTATTATTCTCTTTTCTGAATTATTTTTTTTGTCAACATTGGACTACAACTGGTTGGCTCATTAGCCAAGTTCTTGCATAATATAGGTAGTGGGACTCGACCCCTGGATGTGCAAGTGCGCCTGCCTTTAGTGGACTTACCGCTTGCCACTAAGCTAAAAACCACTTGCATCTTTTCTGAACAAATATCAGAATTTGTTTTAGCTTTTGGATATTTAAACTATTACATATTTAAAAAAAATAAAAATATGAAACTATAAAATATGACATATATAAAATAAAATGATTTATTTTCTCATGATGCCACGTCATCACTTATGCTGGTTTATAATGTGTGATTTAAAAATCTATATAAATCTATAAATCTATTTAAAATTGCTTTATTTTAAAATCATACAAAGTGGGTTTCACAAATCTAACCTAAAATAACAAGTATTGAGTGAGGATTTGAGTCTTCATATTTTAAAGGGAAATCCACTCGAATCCATCATAAAATCAAATACATATTCAAATCCGTAATATTAAACAAGAGGTGATTCTGATTAAGATTTATAAATAATAAAACCAATAAGGGGTGATTTTAAGTAAGTTTAAAAAATGATATAAGTAGGCATGGACATTCAGGTATTCAAATCAATTCCATGTAATATCCATTTGGGTTCGAGTCTTTTGAATATAAAACTTTTATACCCGTTTAGGAACCACATATATTTTGGTTCGGGTTTGGATCGGTTTCGCTCTGTTCCATGTCGGTTCAGGTCAATATTTTGTGTACCCATTTAGGAACCAAATACAATTCGGTTCGATTCCGGCACAGCTTCTTATTTGAATCGGTTATAAATATTAGATAAATTTTTACGATTCGACTATATATTTGAGTATTTCATACCTAAAATATAATTATCTACCCAAAAAATATCAGAATACCCAGAAACATGCCTAAATATCCGAGAGTTTTCGAAATATTACTCTAAAATCCCATATATGTTTACATGTATTCGGGTCAGTCGGGTACCCATTCGGGTATCGGTTTGGTACCGGATATTATTCAATACCCACATGTATAGACGAAGAGGATCCATCAGATATTTCCTCAGTTTCGGATACTAGTCAATACCCATTATTTTAAATCGGTTTGAGTTCAGGTTTTTGGTTCCGTGTATTTTACCCAAACCTAAAAATAACCCATGATTTTAAATTAGATTTAAAAACCAATGTTTGAAAAACAAATGATTCTATAATGATATATATATATATATATACTAAAAATACTTATTTGTGGTCTTCTATGCCATACACATCATCACTTATAAAACATACAGCTAGTTACAACTTATCTGAATCTCGAAAAATTTTATTTTTTATAGATTCGATGCTATCTAAAAGAGTGTGCTAGATTTTCGGAAATTTTCCATATCGGAATAGAAAAAATTCCATTTCTTTGTTGATGACGTGTCGTCCAACTTCCTTCTTTTCTTGACGATTTTCCGAGAAAGAAATCTTCCGAGTTGATAACAAATATCCGAGATGAGGCTTCAACGATCTTGCCGAGTTCAAGACTTATAACCGAGATTTCTGTCCATTGTTTCTTGTGGACCGAAGTAGGATTTCGGATCCACCTCCAACAATTGTCCCCCTCCACAGAATTTCTGAGTCGGAAAGTTAACTTACTTACATAATCTTTGGTCCACGTGTCAGTTTCCGACTAGACTACTTTGGCGCTTTAACTTGCTAAATAATAATTACGATTTTTCGTCATTTCGGCTTCTGGTAATTTTCTATAAATACCGCGCCCTCTTACTTTTTACTCTTCACTTGCATTTACGAACAAAAAATCTCCTACTTCCATTATACTCACTTTCTTCGAGACAAACTTTCTCCGAGTTTATTCCTTTGAAACTTCTTCTTTTTTCTCTTTTCAAAGGAATATGACTGGACGAATTTCAAATTCCAAATGTTGAGGATGGTTTGAACAGTGTTCTTGATGGGACGAACACTCACCCTTCGGAAGAGGCGGCCAGGGCAAGTGGCTCATTTCCCTGCCAGTCCCTTGTGGAACCAGAGACATTGCTGTGGTATCTTCTAGGCCAAGTGTTGAATGTGCTGATCTGATACGCCAGATCAAAACTTCTCTAGAGCTTCTTCTTTCCCCTAATCAAATGTAAAATAGGGAAGAATATGAAGAGAAAGCATTTGTGCTCTTCATGGTTTGACTCTTTTCGTTACCGAGTTAATATCCTTTTATCATAGTTTTCTTTTCCTGACATTTATGTTCTTCTCTTTTATTAGTTTATCTCCCACCTAAACAACATTCTGCTGGAGCGGGAAAGATCTCGAGCTAATTTGGATGAGAATACTCGGAGGATTGCTCATCTCGCTGGCAAGCTCGCCAGTCTCATCTCAAGGTAGTAGAGGCTAGATCCAGGCTTATTACGTTTGAGGAGGAGCTTGCTCGCATGACGAACGAGTTGAAGCTTGAGCAGGAGAATGTCTTGAAGTTGGTGGAGCATAATGCGGTTTTTACTGAGTCGTTAAATTGGATCGAGATGGACCGGAGTAGTGCATTCAAGGCTGCGGAGAAGGCGAAGGACAAGTTGCAGGGGCTTCAAATTGAGTTGGATTCGGTGAAGGAGAACTTTAACCTTCGTCTTCATGAGATTTTGAGCTTGGAGAAGAAGGCGATATTTCAGAGCCTTCATGATTAGTTTATTGGTCGTTTTGAGAGGATTGCTGCTTGGTTGACTAATTTTGACGTTAACTTGGTGGCCCAGTTGTTATATACTCAATACCGCGGTTCGAATAATGTCCTCCGTCTGTTGTCGCGTTGGGTTTCAATGTAACCTCGGTGGTGTCTGATCATGTAAATGCCGAGTTGGACAAGTTCAAGGAAATTGTCAACAAGGAAATTTCAAAACGTCACGGTTTTTGAAATAAGAGAAGCTTCCAATGCTCGTGGTGAGACTTGACTCACAGAAACATATTTATTTTGCTTTGATAAGTTTCTGACAGCCTTTTGTTTTAGTTTTCGGAGCCGTTTCAGAGTACATTGGTTCTTTTTTTGTTGTAAATATTTTTCCTTTAGTTATGACTTTAAATTCAGAAAAGATGAAATATTAAAAGGTTTAATTATGAATTTAAGATGTGTTAACAACTCAATCGTAAAGTGAAAATATTCTCAAGTTGAAAACTGAGGAAACTAAGTTAAGTGCAAGAGCCAGGTTTCATTCTCAGTTTGAGTTAGATCCGTTTTTTAGGAAGAATCCTTGTTATTTTGACTCTTTTAGCTGAGATTTTAAGACTCGGATTGATTGAGAATTAGATCTCGGAAAAACTTGAAAAAATTGGAATATTGCTTTCTGTATGAAACTATGTTTCGTCTTTGCGAGAAAAATTCTGACTTTCTGCTCGACTATATTTCGTCTATAGCGAGAATTAGATCTTGATTTTTTCTGTACAAAACTATGTTTTGTCTTTGCGGTAAAAATCTCGACTTTCTGTAGGAAACTATGTTTTGTCTTTAGTGAGAATTAGGTCTCAATTTTTTATGTACAAAACTATGTTTTGTCTTTTCGAGAACGAGTCCCGATTTTCTGTAGGAAACTATGTTTCGTCTTCATCAAGAGTTGAATCTCGGTTTTCTGTAAAAAATTATGTTTTGTCTTTGCGAGAACGAGTCCCAACAATCTGTACGAAACTATATTTTGTCTTCATTGAGAGTTAGATCTCGGTTTTGTGTACAAAAATATGTATTATCTTTGTGAGAACGAGTCCAAACTTTTCGTACGAAACTATGCTTTGTCATTGGCGAGAGCTTGATCTTGATATTTGTGAAATATGTCATGATATTTTTCTCTCTTTTTTTAATTATTTATTTTTTTATTTTAGAATTCACCGAGCTGGGAACTTATAAAAAATTTATGGATTTTTAGCTGCACCCAAAGGTTACATACATACCCCGAAGGAATCAAGCTAAAACGTAGTTTTGGTTACATGATTAATAAGCTAGAAAGGCTTCAAGTAATGCACCAAGGACGCCGAGTTGGCGTAGCTTTTAGTAATAGTAACATTTCAAATTGATGGAATTCCAACTCCTTTGAATCATCACTCATTCCATTGTTGCGAATTCTTATACTCCAGGCTTCACAGCCTTGCAGATGATGTGAGGTCCTTCCCAATTGGTACCAAGTTTTTCTGCATACATTTCGGCCCTGTTCTCGAATACTTTTCAAAGTACAAGATCTTCGACTGCGAAGAGTTGTCCTCACACCTTTTTGTTGTAGTATTTTTCGGCTTGTTGCTGATAGTTCTACACTCGGAGTAGTGCATCATCTCGCAGTTCCTCCAAGTCGTCAATACTTGTTTCCATTGCTTCATCATTAGTTGTCTCATTCCCGGGAGAATGGATTCAGTGCAAAGTTGGAACTGTAGCTTCTGCTGGAGCCATTGCTTCCATTCTGTGAGATAGAAAAAATGGAGTACCACCATTTGAATGTCTCGGAGTGGTTTGATGTGACCATAGTACTCCATCCAACTCATCAGACCAGTTCCCTTTCTTCTCTTCAAGTCGTTTCTTAATTCCGTCCAAGATCCGCTTGTTTGTCACTTAAGCTTGTCCATTTCCTTGGGGGATTTCCCGGAGTAGATTTACTGACTCGAATATTCCATCTAGCGCAAAAGTTGGTGATTTTTTCCGAGATGAATTTAGAACCATTGTCGATAATGATCTCGTAAGGTAGACCATGTCGGCAAATGATATGTTTCCATACAAACTTGGCCACGTCTTTTTCCTTAATGTGAAAATAAGCTTCACCTTAACCCATTTGGAGAAGTAATTGGTCATCACAAGCATGAATCGCTTTTGCCGAGATGATAGTAAAGGACCAACTATGTCCATTGCCCAACGCATGAAGGGATATGGCATGATAGACGAGGTCAATTTTTATGTTGGGGCGTGGATTATGTGCATATGTTGCTGATATTTGTAACACTTAGCTGCATATTTTTCACAATCTTGTGTCATTGTTGGCTAAAAATATTTGAGAGTTTGTATTTTGTGCACGAGTGATCGTCCACTAGTGTGATTTCCGCCGGCTCCTTTAGGCGTTTCATGTATAACTTGAGTTGTTTTGTAGCCATGTATACAAGTAAGGATAGTTCTGTTAGAACTGCGCCGATACAACTTTCCATCGACTTGCGCATAAAAAACACACTTGGAGCTTCTTCGTCAATAATGTAGCAAGAATCTCGTCTTCTGGAGCTTCTCCGTCAATAATGCAGCAAGAATCTTGTTTCTCCAATCCATCTTCTTTTCCTAAGGTTGTGGGAGATAATACATGTTTGTGTTGGGTTCTTCAGTTATGTTGGTAATTGCCGAGACAAGAATAAAATCTCCTTTCGGTAAGTTGATACTTAGCTTGTCTATACTATCCACTGGTATGATCCGTCTTTGAATAGGATCTATCATCGATGCTAGAGCTACTAAGGCATCTGCTGAAGTGTTTTCCGCTCGAGAAATTTTGTTGACTTTGAATCGCAAATCCTTTGTCACTTCTTTGACAAGTTTCAAGTATGCTTCCATCCGATTGTTCTTTGTATCATAACTGCCATTGACTTAGTTGACTGCCAGTTGCGAATCGCAATAGCACTTGACTTATGTTGCTCTTATTACTTTTACTAATTGGATCCCGACGATTAACGCTTCATACATGACTTCGTTATTTGATGCTGGGAAAGCTAATCTGAATGATTGCTCCAAGGCTACTCCGGTTTGACTCTCTAATCGGATTCTAACTCCAGATCCATGCTGCAAAGATGATCTATCGACAAAGAGTTTCCATGTCGAAAGATTTTTGTATGACTCCAAAGGTTCCAAGTCGGGAGAAAAATCGATTTAAAATCTGCTAAAACTTGTGATTTCACGCTCGTTCTTCCTTTGAACTCGATTTCATACTCGCTTAGCTCCATAGCCCACCTAGTAAATCTTCCTGATAGGTTAGGGATGTGAAAGATTGTTCTCAATGGATGATTGGTGAGTATGATAACTGTGTGAGATTAAAAGTATGATCTTAACTCTCTTGTCGGGGTGACAACTGCCAATGCAAGTTTTTTCGTCGTTGGGTACTAAGACTCTGCTCCTTCAAAAGACTTGCTGGTGTAGAATATTGGATAATGAGTTCCTCGATCTTCCAGAACTAGTACACTGCTTAATGTTGATACCGAGACTGCTATGTATATGTATAGCGGTTCTCCGTCTTTAAGTTTTGCCAAAATCGGTGGAGTTGAAATGTTTTCCTTGTGCTCTCATTCTTTGTTCCACTTGAAGTTCTTATTTCCTCATAGTAGTTGATAAAGTAGGAGACATTTGTCTATTGAGCGAGAGATGGACTGGTTCAATGTGGTAATTCGTCCAGTTAGCCTTTGGACTTCTTGTTTATTCTTTGGCAAGGGTAATTCCTTGACCACCTTGATCTGTTTCGAATTTGATTTATTTCCTCTTTGAGTGATAGTGTAACCGAGAAACTCTCCTGAAGTTACTTCAAAAGTGCACTTTTCTGGGTTAAGCTTCATCTGATACTCATTCAAGGTTCGGAAGCATCGTGCTAAGTGACCCGCATAATCTTCAGCTTTGTGAGACTTGACTAGCATGTCATCAATGTATACTTCCATTGTTTAACTAAGTTGATCGGCAAACATCTTGTTTACCAGCCGTTGGTAAGTTGCCCCCATACTCTGTAGGCTGAATGGCATAACCTTGTAGAAATATGTTCATCGTTATGTTATAAATGATGTCTTCTCCATATCTTCAGGATGCATCTTGATTTGGTTGTATCCTGAGAATCCATCCATGAATAAGAGGAGCTTATTCCCTATTGTTGCTTCAACGATTTGGTCAATACTTGGTAAAGGAAAGCTATCCTTTGGGCATGCCTTGTTTAAGTCGGTAAAATCTACGTAGACTCGCTACTTCCCATTTTTCTTCAGTACTACGACCGGGTTGGCTAACCCTTCTAGATATTGTACTCCGACAATAGATCCAACATCAGTTTGTTCTTGACTTAGTCGATCACGGCCTTTGTCCTTTTGGGACCCAACTTTTGCATTTTTTGTTTAATCGGTTTGTATATTGGATTAACATTCGGTCTATGGCTTGCTACCTTTGGGTCGATCCCACACATATCCTTTACTGTCCATGCAAACGTTTTCACATTCTGCTCCAGAAGTCGGATTAACTTTTCCCGCATGGGTTTGCTTAAGTGAACACTAATGCTCACACACTTTCCCGAGTCTGCCAAATCAATATTGACGAGTTTGATGGTAGATCGATCTGGTTTTTTTGGAGTTGGAGGTTCCAAAACACCTTTTCTGCTAACAGAGGCTGTGATCATGCATGATTTATTGTGCAGTTTCAACTCGGCAATAAAACATGTCCGAGACATCTTCTGATCTCTTTGTAGTGTGAAAACTTCTTTATCGGTTGTAATCTTTATGCATTGATTATAACTCAATGAGATGGCTTTCATTGCATGAATCCATTGAGTTCCTAGTATCATGTTGTAAATCGGTGGTCTATCTACCACTAGTAGTTTAATCCATCACGTAATTCATGAGACTCGGATGGCTAGTTTGACGATACCTATCGCATGGATTGAGCTTCCATCAAATGTGGTTAGCGTTCTATCGATTGGCTTGATTCTAAGATTCGGGAGTGCCACCTGACCTAGCGTTTTTTTGAAGATTAAGTCCACTAAACTTCCGGTATCGATAAGTATTCGAGATACATCATAGTCAGCAACTCGGAGTTTTACAACTAGCGAGATACATCATAGTTATGCGGGAAGCATACTCCTTCTAGATCCTTTGCTATGAATGTTATTTCTGAGTCTACCGACTTTAAATTTTTTCAGTTTTGAGCTGAAGGTTTGAGATTGACTATGGCTAAGACCTTTCGCTCGTTGGAAGTAGATCCTAAGTTGGCAGTATCTTTTCCAAGCCTTACACGTTTGGATTTTTATGTTGTTGTGTTCTCTTGAGCTTTCGCTTTGTTTGTTACATCTTGCAACTTGGCCTCTTTTCGCTTCTGCAATTTGAACTTCTAGGTCTCTTCCTCAGAGACAGTCAACTCTGCAATTTGAACTTCTAGGTCTTTGGTGAACTTCTCGGTGAGTAGTTTCTGCAGCTGTTTGCACTTCAAAGTCGAGTGACCGGTTCGATTGTGGAATACACAATACTCATTTTAGATGTAAGTATTATTCCAAGGTTTCTTCCCTGTTGGACTATTAGGCTCTGCAATTTGGAAAGCTGTAGCCGTATTTTCTCTTCCTCTATTATAATGCTGCGTCGGCTCTTGGTAATCATCTTTTGATTCCTTTGCTCAGGAATCACATTGAACCTTTTGATTTTTTGTGAGAATTTACTTTTCTTCGAGGTACTCGGCATGCCTTGCTGATCCGCATAGAGCTTCTGAGACTGTGATCGGCCAATTTATGAAGAAATCTCTTTGCAAAGCCTCATCACTAACCATTCCAGTTCTTAAGACCTCGATTGATGCGTTGTCATTGAACTTGACTTTAGTCATTATCTCCCAGAAACGTCCGAGATATGATTTCATGGATTCATCGAATCTTCGCTTTAGAGAGTAATTCAGCTGTCGAGGTGTCTTGGTTCATAAATATCATGTATTGCTTCATGATTCATACTAACATGTCTCTAGTTAGATTTTCAGCAAAGAGTTGACAATATGATGCATCTTCTTCTCCTAGATTGTAGTTTGCTCCTCTCATCATGACGTTGAATGCGCTCATGAATTCCAAAGGATCTGTTGTCCCATTGTATGAAGGACAACATAGTCTCGGTCCTCGGTTTTCCGAGACTCTTCTTAATCTTGGGGAGAATGGAGAATTGCGAGCTTGGCCAAGATCCTTCCAATCTTGGGTGATGAGCTAGTTGCATGATGGAACTGAGACTTGATTTCCTCTATCATCTTGAGGACGGTGACAACATCCAATGTTTCTAGCATATGCTGCGTTGGCTCTGTCCCAAAGCATTGTTCGGCAGTGAACTTGGCGTACTTCCGAACAAGTTCATATGCACCTGATGAGTGCAATATTTGTTGCAGAAAACACAATTAAAATCAACAAATGCACTACAGATTTGTAGTTGTATGCACTTGAGGTTCGATCCCACAGAGAATATAGATTTTGCAATAATAGGAATGAGAAGATCCAATGCTAAGCTAGAGAGAATCAAAACAAGAATGAAATGGCAATTGAGAAACCAAAAGCAAAACAAAACAAAGTAAGAAACAAAGCATCAAACAATAACCAAAGCAAATTAAACTAATACTAGCCAAACCAACAATTCAAAGTAAACCAAACAAGCAACAAACTCAAACAAAGCAAATGAAATAACTAGCAACAATCAAGATCAAACAAACGAATGGCTTAGGAAGTGGCAAATCGATTTTGGGAAAGGAAAATGGACCAATGGATGCAACAAGGATACAACCAAGCTCAGCCTAGGGCAAGAAACACATCAAACAAGCTTGACTAGCCTACTCTCATGGCAATAATCACTAATTCTAGGCAAATAACAAGACTTAACTCTCGTTTATCAAATCAAATGCCTAAAATGCACTAAACGCAAGTTCAAAAAAATCATTTAACCTCATAGCATTAATCTCTCGAAGGCTATGGAAGAAAAACCCTAAAATAGGCTTTCTGGAATTTCATCGAACACCTCTCGGGCGATGAAATTCCAAACATCAAAATTCAAGTGATCAAGCAGAATTAAGCATTAAGACTACTTAAATAGGAGGAAACTAACAACCTAAGCATCATTCATCCATTACTAAACCCTAGATTTAGCCACAACCTAAACTATTCTAGCTAACTACTCACAACTCAACATAATGAAATCAAAAATGCAAATATAAGAAACCATAAACATAATGGAAATGAAATGAGAAATTAACAAGAAATTATTCAATAGAATAAAGAGATGATCCAATAATGAATCGCCCAAGTGGATCTCAAAGTTTTTTCTCAAATCTCTCTCCAATGTTCTTAGAGCAAACAAAACATAAACTAGAGAGAAACTATATGAAAATCCAAATTAAAGGCTTAATGTATCTAAGATAAGTTTTCTTCCAGGTATTTATACCCCTCGGGATTAGGGTTTTGAAATCACTTAAATCAAACCGGTTTGACTCGGGACAAACTGAGTCAAACCGATTAAAATTGCAAAATGTCACTTGTGGTTTGTGGGCGTCGGGTTGCTGGTCAAGAAGCTTGGTCGTGAGCTTCACAAATGATAAAGGCCTCGGGTATATGGTCAGACGACTAGTTGCGAGCTTTGTCAATCAGTTGGGTGGCGTCGGACATGGCCTCGGGTAGATGGTCGCAAGCTTCAGGCAAATCTGCAAGAAACGGTCGGACGCGGCCTCGAGCAGTAGGTCACATGATGTTCCCATCTGTTGGTGAGCATCGGACAGATGCATCGGGCATAAGGTTGCAGTCAGTTTGGCAATCAGCTGGAAGTGGTCAGACGTAACCTCAAGTAGCAGGTCGCATGATGCCTTGAGTCGGACACGGCTTCGGGTAGTAGGTCGCGGTCGAGGCCAGTCCTTAAGAGAGAAAATAGCACTTTGAATCTCAAATTCTGGAAATAAAAATGTAGATAGTGTTTTTGGGGCCTAAGAGGCTATTTATAGTTCAATAAGCCAACCCTAGAAAAGTCAACAAAATAAAGTTCTGAAAGGCTACCTCGCACCCCAGATGGCGAGTTGGGTAGGCGACTGGTCTTGATTCCATCTTCTAAATGCCATTCACCTCAATTCTGGAGAGTCATGCACGCGAGTCAAGTTTTTTCATTCTGAGATCTAGTCCACTCGTTGCTTACATCAAGCTACTGGTTCGAGTCGTCTACAAAGTGTTCCTGAAAGTGTTCACTCGCCTTGGGATGGCGAGTTGATGAGGCAAGCTTGCCATATTCACGTCCATTGCTGCTCCAAAGTACCTAAAATGGGCTCCAAATGTGGGCTCCTCTCGGATGTAGCGTACCGACCTTTTGACCGGTAAGATGGGCTCACAGGCCTAAAAAGGACGTGGAGCACATTATGGTGGTGGTCGGGGCATTACATAAGAAGAAAGCTGATCCCGGAATATTCCCAATTCCTTGTGCACTTGGTCCATTATCTTTTGGCAGTTGTCTATGTGATCTTGGAGCTTCAATTAGCCTAATGCCATTGTCAGTAGCAAAGAGGTTAGGATTAAAAAACTATAAACCTTGTAAGATCTAGTTGGTTTTAGTAGATAGATCAGTAGGATCCCTCATGGAATACTAGAAGATCTGCCAGTTCGAGTTGGAAATGTTGATATACCAACTGATTTCATTGTCTTAGAAATGGATGAAGAACCAAAGAATCCTTTGCTCTTTGGAAGAACATTCTTAGCTACAGCTGGTGCAGTGATTAATGTTCCGAAGGGAGAAGTTGAGTTGAATTTGGGAAAGGATATGACATTCAGCATCAATAATGTAATCAAGAAGCCAACTATAGAGACTCATGTTTTCTGGATTCAAGAGATGGATGCTTTAGTGGATGAACTATTGGAAGAGTTAGTAGTTGAGGATCAGTTACAAGTAGCTTTGACAAAGCCAGCTAGTGATGGGTATTTTAGAGTAGAAGCTGAGTTCTACAGCAAGCTTCTGGATTCTTATAAACCAGAGAAGAATTCAGTTTTGATAGAGAAATTGGTAGCAGCAAATCCAGAAATCAAAGCGTTGCTTAAGCAAGTTCCAACTTTAAAATGCCGAGATTCGACACTTGCCTCTCCCACTCACAGCAGCAGCTCGCTGTGCACTTGGTTGAGTTATCTCTTTCTGATGAAAACGATGACTGGTCTGAGTTAAATGCACCTAAAGTGGAATTGAAACCACTTCCCGCTGGGCTTAGGTACGCTTTCTTGGATGATGAATAATGCATTGGATGATGAACAACTTGATATGTGTTAGCTGCACTTATGCATTTTAGGAAGGTTATAGGATACACTCTTAGTGACATTATAGGAATATCTCCTAGCTTCTGTACACATATCATACATCTTGAAAATGAATCTCATTCTAGCAGAGAGCCCCAAAGGAGATTGAATCTAAATCTAAAAGAATTTGTGAAAAAGAGATTATTAAGTTGTTAGATGCTGATGTTATTTACATCATCTCTGATAGCAAATGGGCCTCTCCCATTCATGTTGTTCCCAAAAAGGGAGGTGTAATTGTAATTAGGAATAAGAGAGATGACTTAATCCCAACTAGGATAGCAACTGGTCATCGAATGTGCACGGATTATAGGAAATTGAATTTTCTACTAGAAAGGATATTTTCCTCTACCGTTCATAAATCAAATCACTACAAGAAAAATTGCATATAGCGACTGAAAATTGTGACAAAAATTTCAGTCACAAAATGTGAGACTGATTTACTATTGATGTGCGACTGAAGTGTGACTGTACAATCAGTTTTACAATAGTCGTAAATTTGATAATGTAATTATTAGTCCCACATTAGTCACAAATGTGCGACTTTGTTGAGACTGATCTGCAACTGTGCTGAATTAATCGCAACTCAGTTGCACATTTGCGACTAATGTTGGACTGAAGTGTTAGTCTCAAATATCAGTCTCACTCCAGTCCCAATGTGTTACTTATACACGTTTTTGGTGTTTTGTAACCACTTCTGTAACTAAAAAAATGTGAGACTAATTAATGAGTCTCAGTTCAGTAGCAAATATTTCTTATATATACACCTGCAACTTCACTTCTCAAAGACACACTAACAAAACATCAACAAAGAAAAATTTTTTTGGTAGTAAAAAAAATATTTTTGGGAAACAAAAAACGTTTTAAAGAGAGAAAAAAACTTTTTAAAGAGAGGAAAAAAATTTTTGGAGGGAAAATAATGAGAAGAAATTATAATTATACAAATTTTTCGGAGTGGATGTACAGTACACAATCTGCCACATTGTCTTGATCCCATGCACATAGAGAAGAATGTTCTCGATGCGTTCTTAAATACTGTCATGAACGTTAAAGATAAATCAAAAGAGACAGTTAAGGCAAGATTGGATATAGCATGATTTTTCTCGAGGAAAGACTTACATAGTGATAGCCGTGGAAGAGCTCATGTTCCTATATTTAGACTGAGTGCGGCAGCGAAATAGCGTTTATTAGCATGTGTCAAACATGATATTAAATTTTCCGATGGGTACGCATCAGATTTAGTGACTTGTGCCGATATAGAAGGAGGGAAATTTTCAGGCATGAAGAGTCATGACTGTCATGTTTTCATGGAACATTTGTTTCCATTCATCTTTGCTGTACTTTTACCACGTAACGTGCATCTTGCACTATCAGGTACTTACGTAATAAATTATTAATATATATATATATATATATATATATAATTACCCACACATATATATTCTAAATAGTGCATTTTTATGTGTTTGTATAGAACTTGGAGTAAAACGTTGCAGGAAACTCGTGTTCAAATTATGAACGAAATCATAGTTTTATTACTATATAATTTAGAGAAGATATTTCCACCAGCTGTGTTCGATGTTATGGTACATCTACCTGTGCATATATATGAAGCTCAACTGGGCGGGCCTGTGCAGTACCGATGGATGTATCCATTTGGATGGTTTTTTAAGAAGTTAAAAAGTAAAGCAAAAAATAAAAGGTATGCAGCTGGATCGATTGAAAGGTAAATATATGTTTATAGAATTTTCTTAACATTATATAATATTTATTAATTATTATTAATTTAGCGAATTTATATCGAAGGGCATCAAGATATGATGAGAGTGAAGCTCCTATATATCCGACTGAAGGAATACCCGAATGTTTAAACATGTTGGTCGACCAAGTGGAAAAAGTAAACAATTATATGTAAATGATATAGACCAAATCGCCGCACATGCATATATATTGCGGAATTGTGACTACTTTCGTCCATTAGAGAGGTACTAGATATAATTACCAGATATGTTATTTATATATATATATATATGTGTGTGTGTGTCTGTGTTTCATATTATATTGAAATTATATCTACTTATCAGCCTATGTGAAAATTACATTCGTCATTATCATCCTGAACTAACGGAAGACCAAGTCTTGTGGAAAAAAGATGCAGATTTTGCTACATGGATCAGAGATTATGTAAGTGCATAATTACCATGTTTCACGTAAAATACCTTATTTACATATGTATAATTATAATATATGTTTCATGTACATGTTAGTTTACTGAATCCTGCAATCACCTAGCCAACATGGGTTAGCGAATTAGTTAAAAGGCCTGATAAGAAGGTGAAAGTGTGCCCCATGTACCTTACTCGAGGATATTTGTTTCATACATGAGACCACAAATGCTTAAGGAAAACGTGCAATTATGGCGTATGTGTGAAGGGGAGAAATTATTCAGAAGCATCTGATGAAGCCGATTTTTATGGAAACATAACATATATTATTAAGTTTAAATACTCTCGACTAATTAATTTGAAAATAACACTATTCAAATGTGAGTGGTACGATCCTACTATTGGGTAAGGTACTAGAAAGAACATAGCTGGTGGAGTTGATGTTTTAGCAAGAGGAAAATATAACTCATACGAACCATTTATATTAGGTAAGGAAAATAATAATTACTTTATTTTAATTCTATTTAATTGTGGCATTTAATAATTTTTTAATATCTTACTGTGCAGCGTCACAAGCGGATCAAGTTTGTTATATTCCTTATCCCTATACAACCCAACCAAGGCAGCTGTGATTGAATGTTTGTAAAGTCAATTCGAGGGCAAATATCTCAGGAAACTACAAAGTTAGGGAAGCACCTTGGCTACAACAAGATAATGATGATGATGTGCTGATGACGGTGGTGGAAGATATCGTGATAGAAAATTTGTCAGTATCAACAAAAGATGGTGAAGATATTAATGCTGAAGTTCGAGATGCTGAACCAGAAGACGAATTTCAATGAAATATGTCGTCTTCGGAAGATGACGAACAAAAACTAACAAAAACTAAATACGATATATATATTAATCCCCGTATTAAATGTTCAAAAAAATCCAGTAGCCCAATGGTTATTGGACTACCACAAAAGCCCAGGATCTCAAGGTTACAAGTTCGAGTCCCGCTTGCCCTTTCTATTTTTTTTCTAAAATACAACAACTTATCTGCAACTGATTATTGTATATATCGGTTTTTACGGTGAAACCGAATAAGATAATTTAGAGAACTTCGATTTACATTCTTACATCATGTTTACACATCATATTATCTAATTAGGCGGGATTATAAATGATGTTTGACGGTTTGTATTACAACACATTGAAGTCTATGTAATTGAAGTCCTTAAGCGATATTACAATAAGTTTCTATTTCATCTTCGGGAACAAAAAATTATCTTTTCATTCATATAAACTACATAAAATACATATTCAATTGTATTCATTAACAATAATTCTTTGAAATGATATTGATTTCGTCAATTTTGCTTACCTGTTAATTTTTGGGATTTTTTGTAAAACCGAACAAAAATTAAATATGTTATATATATTAATCCCTGTATAAACTGTTTGAAAGAGTCTAGTAGCCCAATGGTTATTAGACTACCACAAAAGCCTAGGATCTCAAGGTTACGGGTTCGAGTCCCGCCTTGCCCTTTTTATTTTTTTTCCTTTTAATATAATGACTGATCGCGACTAATCTGGGCATCAGTTGCAGATTAGTCGCTGAGGTTTTACAACCAATTTTTTGTGAATCTGTTTGAGTTATGCGGGTTAAATTTCGGAAAAATTTTTGAGACTGATTTGTGACTGTAACTAAATATAATTTAAATGCCATAACCTTCTCCTCTATCGCTCTCAAAATTTTCGATTTTCCCAATTTTCTCACCCAATTCTTCCAATTTTTCTCAAAATCAAAGCCAAATCTATGTCTCAATCGGGTAGATTTAGATTAGGCAGAGGAAGAGGAAGATCCGGGTTAAATTTTCAAGGAAGTGGAGACCCTTCATCTTCTCCGGCGACTCCAGCGAGCTCGGCGGCGAGGCTACCAGTGGTTCGGCCTCACACCGGTGGTTTGGCACCTCGAAATCTGTCTCAATCATGGAACAATGACTCTCCAAATTTTCAACCCATGGATGAAGGTTTTTCTTCTCAACAAGGCCATTAACCTGCTCAATTAACTCTTGATGGACTCCTTAATGACTCAGATTGAGAAAGAGATCTTCCTAAGTTGGATCCATTTCCCTAACCCGGAACCATTTGGTAAAGAACTTTTCTTCATTTTTTTGATTATAAAGATATTATAGGTTGAATTAGTATAGGCTAAATTATGTGGTAGATTAGGTTGATGGAATTTATAAATTGTTAGATTTAGAATTTTTAATTTTTTGGTTGGTACATCTCGAATTTAGGTGAGTTTATAAGGATTTTTGTTTTTGAATTGTAGAACTTTTTTTGACTTTACAATCTATTTATTATGATGTGGTTATAATTGTTATTGTGTTTTTATGAATTTTTGTAGAATCTGATGATTTTTAAAAGTTTTTATGAATTTAATTGAATTTACAATCTTATTCTTATTATGTTGTTATGAATTTTTATAATTATTATTGTGTTTTTATGAATTTTTGTAGAATTTTATGAATTTTTTAATAAGCCTTTATGAATTTATACAAATTTTATTAAATTTTTATAAATTAGTATGAATTTTATTGAATTATTATGTATTTTTATAAGTTTTGATGATTTTTTACAAATTATTTTGAAGTTTAGGTCAATATTATCAATAATTATGAATTTTATAACTATTATGAGTTTTCTAGAATTATCATGAATTATTATAAATTTTTATGAATTATTATAAATTTTATTAAAATTATAGTGAATTTCTTAAAAATAAAATGAATTGTAAAAAAGGTGACTCTTTTTTTTCAATTGAATAGGTTTAATCTAGACCGATACAGCATAATCTCAAGAACTATCTCGAGTATAATAAGGAGCGGATATGATGACTTATATCTGAGTTGGAACAATACTCCTCCAGATGTGCGAGATCAGTTTTTCGTGAAATTCTCGGTACAAATTCGTTTCATTTTTGTTTTACTGTATTTAATTTAAAATTTCTGTTTACTAACACATATTTTTTGTTTATATTTTTTTTAGCAAACTTATTACTGGAATAACTCTATTACACACACCGTTCGCGAATGCTTCGATAAAGTTGGTATCAACCGTATGAAGGGAATCACGTCTCAGATTAAAAACGAGGGTAAATGTCTAACTTGGATGAAGCACTCTTTATGAGACGCTATGTGAGCATTGGGCTACAGAGAAGGTGCATGCAAAGAGCGTGAAAATCCGGGCTGCTCGTTTTTCTGATCGTGACGGCTGCGGACCCCATAAACATGTTTTGGGTCAGAATAGTTACTACCGTGTTGAGTGTGAAATTGTAAGTAATTTCATATTTATATAATTTGATTTTTAAACTTTTTTATCATATAATAATTTTTTTCAGGAATTCAATTGACCTCCTACAATCAGTGATGTCTTCAAGGCGACACACACTGATTCATCGAATAGGGGCTTTGTAGACCTGAAGGCGAAGCAAATTTATGAGAATTATGAGCAGAAGAAAAGCAAGTTCAGGCAATCCAAGATGGACAGTAACACCGATATATCAGATGGCGCTTCTCTGATAGTAGAGCTCACTCTAGAGCAGGATAACAAGATTTTCTTTCATGTATATGTTGAAAAACTTTTACATTATATATTCTTATAATTTATTACTAATTTTAACCATTATTTTAGTTTTTTAGTCTACGTTGCCTTACCGCAGAGGCAACGTATGCGGATTTGGCAATCTCGGCCAGAAGTATCTTACTGGCAAAAACAAAGGGATCGCCAAGTCCAATGTCACAGACACAATTTCAAACTTACAGCAAGAGATAGCGTCTTACAAGCAAGACGTGCAGTAGGAGATTGCAGGTTACAAGGAAAACCTCGCTTATGTAACGCAGCAGAATCACGAGCTGCTACAATACCTCCGAGAGACACTCCCTTCTTTTCCTGCTCACTTGACTTTGATGCGTCCTCCTCCTCCACGGCACGATGGTTCAAGATCATCTTCTATGCCAGGCCCTACCAACCAATTCCCTGACCAACTTTGATTTTATGTCGTTTTTATTATCGTTTGAACATTTGAACATTTTATCTTTTTAAATGTATCGATCAGCTTTGGTAATATATATATTTTATTTAAAAGCTATTATTTATTTAATATTAAAAACTAAAATAATTTATTAAATAAATAACTTTGAAAAATGGAAAATAATTATGTGCCACTAATTTGGGACTGATATTTGAGACTAATATGTGACTGACATTTGAGACTAATATGCGAGTGTTGTTTGAGACTAATCTGTGACTGATTTCTAAGACTAATTTGTGACTGATATTTGAGACTAATCTGCGACTACTATTTGAGACTAATCTGCGGATGATATTTGAGACTAATATGCGACTGATGTTTGAGACTGATCTACGACTGCAAACTGAGACTCAGCTGCGACTGAAAAGTGAGAGTACTCTGTGACTGATATTTGGCACTGCTGGTTGAGTCTCAGATTAGTCGCAAATAGAGACTGCGATTGTGGTTGCAAAGTCAGCCGCAATTTGATACTGGTTTTTTTAGTCTTACTTCAATCGCAGATTCGAGAATAATCTGCGACTGACAAAAAAAGTGACTAAAGGTTTGCGATTGATTGAATTAGTCTCAAATCCCTATCGCTTAGTGAATTTGTGACTGATTTGAGACTGATTGTGTTGTCTCAAATGGCCTGTTTTCTTGTAGTGAATGGTAGAAAAGCTAGCAAACTATTCATATTATTGCTTCCTATATGGTTTTTCAGGATTTTTCCAACTACCGATTCTCCCAGACGATCAGGAGATGACAACATTCACATGTCCTTATGGTACCTTCACTTATCGAAGGATGCCATTTTCATTATGTAATGCACTGGCCACATTTCAACGGTGCATGTTTTCAATATTCTCATATCTGAATGAGGAAGTAATGGAAGTGTTTATGGATGATTTTTCGGTGTATGGTGCTTGTTTTCGCTCTTGTCTTTCGAATTTGTGCAGGGTTTTACAAAGATGTAAAGAAACCAACTTGGTTTAGAATTGGGAGAAATGGCACTTTATGGTTAGAGATGGTATTGGGCTCGGTCATCGGATTTGAAGCAAGGGGATTGAGGTTGATAAGGAAAAGACTGAGATCATTTCGAGTTTGACACCTCCAACTACAATCAAGGGAGTCCGAAACTTTTTGGGTCATGCTAGGTTTTATCGTCGTTTCATCAAGGATTTCTCAAAGATTGCTAGGCCATTGACACGCCGCTTTGTGTAAGGAAGTTGAGTTTAGCTTTGATGAGGAATGTAACAAGGTGTTTAAGCAACTTAAAGAAGCTTTAGTGAGTGCTCCTATTGTTCAAGCTCCAGATTGGAGTCTACCTTTTGAGATCATGTGCGACGCTAGCAACTTTGCTGTAGGAGCACTTTTGGGTCAGCGGAAGGAAAATAAGCTGAACGTGATTTTATTATGCAAGTGGAACGCTAGATGATGCACATATCAAGTATGCCACAACAGAAAAAGAACTACTAGCAGTAATCTTTACCTTTGAGAAGTTCAAGTCTTACTTGGTTGGTTCTAAGGTAATACTCCATATAGATCATGCAGCTCCGAAACACCTCATGAAGAAGAAAGATGCCAAGCCTAGGCTCTTGAGATGGATTCGTTACAAGAATTCGATATGGAAGTTGTTGATAAGCCAGGGGTTGAGAATGGAGTTGCAGATCATTTGTCCAGGATGATTGTGAATGACCCAATTCCTATAGATGATTCAATGCTAGAAGAACAACTTATGATTATCAGAACAGCAAGAAAAATGCAAGGGACAAGAAAGCTCGCCAACACTACTCACCTGCACAGCAGCGAGTGGTAGCTCACTCGCCTACCTACCTGCGAGTCATAGTGGCGAGTGCAGTGCTATGGCTGTCCAAAATTAGACTAAACTCACTGGTTCTCATTTGTCTTCGTATGTAGACTTGGTGAACTACTTGTTAGTAAAAGAGGTGGCCAAAAGTATGGATAAATACCAGAGAAAGAAGTTCTTCAGATATGTGAACACTTACTTTTGGGATGAGCCTTACTTATACAAGAGAGGATCTGATGGATTGGTTAGAAGGTGCATAGTTGAGGATGAAGTTTATGGGGTCTTGGAACACTATTATGGGTTAGCATATGGGGGTCATTTTGCAACATTCAAGACGGTTCAGAAAGTTTTACAAGCAGGGTTGTGGTGGCCGACGATGTTCAAGGATGCTCAAGCCTACATTTTGAAGTGTGATTCGTGTCAACGAGCAGGAAACATCAGCAAACGCAATGAGAGGCCTCATTTGTAAAAGCGTAGGATTGAAAAAAAAAAATGAATTCTTGAATAACTAAAAAAAAATTCAATCTTGCACATTGAGATATTTGACTGTTGGGGAATTGATTTAATGGATCCATTCAACCCACATTCAGGAGGCAATGCTTATATATAGGTGGCTGTTGACTATGTTTTGAAGTGGGTTAAGGCTGTGGCTTGTCCTATAAATGATGCCAAGGTGGTTATTAAGCTCCTCAAAACTATCATTTTCCCAAGATTTGGAGTTCCAAGAGTGGTGATCAGTGATGGAGGTTCTCACTTCATAAACAAGGCTTTTGAGAGCTTATTAAAGAAGTATGGAGTGAGACACAAGGTTGCAACTCCTTATCATCCCCAAACAAGTAGTCAAGTGGAAGTATTCAGCAAGCATATTAAGGCTATACTTATACGAGTTGTTAATGCATTCAAGAAAGATTGGGTAGCAAGACTTGAGGATGCATTGTGGGTATATTGAACAGCTCATTAAACGCCTATAGGAAGGACACCATTTTGGCTGTTGTATGGTAAAGCATGTCACATTCTGGTTGAGATTGAGTACAAAGCAATATGGGCAACAAAGTTTCTGAACTTCGATTTAAAGACCACGCAAGAGAGAAAGCTAATTGACCTGCATGAACTTGAAGATATAAGGCTTGATGCTTATGAGAGCTCTAAGATCTACAAGGAGAGAACTAAGGCTTTGCATGACAAAAGGATAGCACCAAAGAAGATTTTGGTTGGTGATCAGGTTCTTTTCTACAATTCAAGGCTCAAGTTGTTTCGAAGGAAACTCAAGTCTCGATGGTCTGGTCCATTCCAAGTTCAAGAGGTTTTGCCATATGGTGCGTTTAGATTGTCCAACAAGAAGGGAGAGCATTTCACAGTAAACGGATAGTGGGTGAAGCCTTACTTGGCTGATGAGAACTTTCCCAAGAAGACCTTAGCTCTTCTCGATGAGCCTTTTCAACCCTGAATAAGATAACAAAGTCAAGCTTATTGACTTTAAACAAGCGCACTTGGGAGGCAGTCCCATGGTATCCTTTTGTATATATTGCTTGCTGTTTTGTTTCATTTTTCTTTATGTTATTTTTTTATCAGGACGTAAGAGGGAGCACCCACGAGTAATAATGGTCGAGTAGAGCATTTCTGGTCAAGACATATTATAACTCGCCAGCTTAACTCGCTGTGTAGAGGCCGAGTGTGAAATTCACGACAGAACCAGGATTGACTCGCCAACCACACTCACCTGCTTCACAGCGAGTAAAGCTGCCTATGTAATAGAACTCTTTTCACAATGGCATCTGATATTCTACTACTGGTCTAGAATTTCCCTTCAAGCTTTTATACACATAGGGACTGTGTGATTTAAGTTTGGGGGAAGGTTCTAGAGGATATTGACTATGCTTTTATGATTCTTAGTTTGTTTTCCATGCATTGCATACTTAGTATGAAATCCATTAAGATTTTCCATTTCAGCATATTTCACTGCATAGCATTCCACTTTTGGCATAGAAATTTGAAAAGGCATTTCACAAAAACAATATGTTCATGTAGTTGCATTCTATTTAAGATAGAGTCTTGTTTGCATTGGAAATTAGGATTTTGCTGCCATCAACTTGCTTTTAGACTTGCTAGACTCAATGCCCTCGTTTTTAGGTTCATGATGCATGTTTTGCATTTACATTACATGCACACCACATTTGGAGTCATTTTAGGTACTTTAGAGCAACAATGGACGTGAATATGGCAAGCTTGTCTCATCAACTTGTCATCCCAAGGCTTGTAAATGAATGCATACAATCAGATTTTAAATGGCCAAGGATGAAATAAGTATGAAGTGCACCTAGAATGGAGAAATATATCAAGAAAGAGCTTGGATAAGCAATAAAACCCCTAAATCTACCAAGATCTAGCCCATCTCCTCAATTCCCCTAAGGTAACTACTCAATATTCATAAACATAAACTCAAACCCAGAAATTAAAATAAATTGCATAACTAGAAAACACAAAGGAAAATAAACAAACTTTATTAAATAAACTAAAACTGAAACTCAATCAATCATTCAAGATTCAAGCATGAAACAATGAACAAAGGAGAGAAAACAACACTTTGAATCTCAAATTCTGGAAATAAAAATGTGGATAGTGTTTTTGAGGGCTAAGAGGCTATTTATAGTCCAATAAGCCCAACCCTAGAAAACAAAACGCGAAAAAGTCAACAAAATAAAGTTTTAAAGGCCAACTCTCACCGCATATGGCGAGTTGGGTAGGCGAGTGGTCTTGATTCCATCTTCTAAATGCAACTCACCTCAATTCTAGAGAGTCATGCAGGCAAGTCAGGTTTCTTCATTATGAGATCTGGTCCACTCACTGCTTACATCAAGCTACTAGTCTGAATAGCCTCCAAAGTGTTCCTGGAGATGCTTCCACAACTTACCCACGTGGGAGACTTATTGACTACCCGCTCTTGGTTGGAAATTGTCTAGTACCTACAGATTTCACCGTCGTCGAAATCTTATGAGACGGTGCAGTTCCACTACTCTTGGGAAGACCATTCTTGAATACAGTTGGGGCAAATATCAATTTTTCCAACAAGAGAGTGACCCTTGAAAAGATCAACAAAAGGGTCTCATACCCTATCAAGGCACCTAGAGGTAGCTTTTACGGTGTGATTGGTAGTGAAGAGGTTGCCATAAAGACAACAAAGAATGAGAGTGAACATCAAGAGACGGAAACAAAGGAACCAACAGTTGATGCAGTGACTTGGACATTCTCAAGCATTGACGAACTGCTCAGATATGAGTCAGATGAAGAAGAGAATATCTACCGATAACTTGTAAAGGAATATCGAGAATATGACGATGCCCCAGTCCAAGCCTACTATGACAAGCGTATCCTTCCTAAGAATTTTGTTTCCAATGATCTAGTGCTTTTGTCTAATCCATGTTTGAAACCTTTTCCAGGGAAGTATAGCTCAAAGTGGTCTCAACCATTCATTGTCAAGGAAGCAATACCGTGTGGAGCTCTAGTGTTGCTGGACATTACAGGAATCAAATGTGTGGTCAATGGTTGACGCCTGAAACTATACTTTAGTGACACCAACATCATCGAGGGAGATACCATTCCTCTCGATGATGCCCTAACCGCATAAAAGGCGGTACACGACGTCAAGCTTGAGACGTAAAATAAGCACACTTGGGAGACAATCCCATGGGTATCTTTGTATATAGTTTTGATTTTCTGTGTTTATTTTGATTTCCATATGTTTGGTTAATGTGGATTTCAGGATTGGAGCTAATTTGATTAAGTGTAGAGCAAATATATTGTGATGCTTGGAACAAAGAGTCATGGAATATGTTAAGAGGAGAATGAGAACGTGGAGTCAACTTTGTCTTCTGTGGAGAAAATTATTGACCACACGGTGGTTAATTTTGATCAACCAAACGTGACAAACACATGATGAGTCTCTGTGAATTTTTATCCACCTAGAGCCCAAGATATTAGGTCGACGAATTCATCACGCCACTCAGCGGCGCTCTCTATAAAACTTTATTGACCATAAGTCGACAAAACAGATCGATATAAGAACGTGAGAAGATGTGAAGCCCCTGGAATTTTTTATCGACCATAGATCGATAGTTTTGATCAATAAACTTTCACAGAGAACATGTCGACCCTTGTTTCAGTTTATCGATCATGAGCTGTACCAGGTACAATACCACCAAAGACGAGGAACATCCAATTAACAAAGACAAAGGCAAACATCGTGGCTGCAAATAAAGGCTCAAAAGGACATTTAAAGCCTCAAGAGAAGGTAGATCTCTGCTCCATAAGGTACCCGTTTCCCCCCTTTTTACATTTTTTTTTTTTTTTTTTTTTGTCTTGTTAGGATCCTCTTACTTGGTTTTGCTTTTCTAACGGTGAGAAGTCAGTCCAAGGGAGGGGACTAGTTGCTAACTTTCATTTTAGTTGTTGTGTTTTCCATTTTCTTGAGTCTTAGTTGTACATTGCATTTTACATAGAAAGTTTTTCGAAAAATACAAAAACAATCATATAGTTGCATTAGCATTGTGTCTAAGATTGAATCTTTAGAAGCATCTAGGTTTGCATCATAGTTTTCATATTTGGTTTTGGGAATTTTTTTTGCTTGAGGTGAGCAATCTCGTTAGGTTATCAGTTAGTAACCATTGTGAGTTCTTTGAGCCTAGGTTGTACTCTTTAGAACATTGATAGAACATTCACACCCGGAATTATTATACTTATACTATATCTTGAGAATACTTGGATTGATTTCTTTAATTGAATTTACTTTTCCGATTTAGGGCCTTGAGACGCATTGAATGTTTTCCTTCTTTGAGCTTAGTATGGCAAATTACTAAGGGTAGTCATTCTTCCAAATAAAACTCATTCAATGATGTCTAAAGTGAGTGGGAAATGTGCGTAAACCCGTACATTTTTGTGTCTCATTGAGAAAGGGGAGAGTAGAACATGAAGCAACCCTCTCATTGGTGTGGATCCTCAAATAGGACTTGAAGCAGACCATTGATCGGTTGTGGATTCAAAGACCATGAGTTTGTGCTTAATTTGAACAAACATAAGAAAGAATAATTGTGCTTAATTGAATGTAAGTAATGCTAAGTTCAAGAAGTCGAATCATATATTCTTTGATCTCAAGTCCCTTTAGAAGCCAACACCATTAGAAATAAGAAATCAATTTAAGAGCCTAGAAATTGGTTTAGGGTGTAGGATATTTCGGAATTGAATGCTAAGTGATACGAGTACATTGTGGTGTCTCTTAGAGGATAGGGGTTACAAGTAGATTACAACCTTAGCTTGATAAGTTTTTTGTTTTTAGGTAAGAAATTCTCTTTCGTGTTCTCATGTTTTCAAACCTCTTCATCGGTCTTGTAGTTTGTTTGCTTGAGGACAAGCAACAGGCAAGTCCGGGCAATTTGATATGCATCATATTTACATAGAATTTTATTCATATTTTGGTTCTTTTTCATCACTTAGGAGTCGCATTCATTCATTGTTGCAGAAGTTTTCATCAATTTTACATTTTAGTGTTTTAGATAGATCGAGTCGCATATTTTCTATTTCTTTAGTCTTTTTAGGTGATTTTGGAGTTACTTTGGAGGTTGGAGATTTGGGGATGGGTTTGGAAGCAAAAGGATGGAGAAAGAAACATGAAATCAAAATATGGACCTTTTGGCCGTTATTTGAGCTCATGATTTTGAACCTGAGAAGAGCATAGTTTCTGGACGTTTTTGACTACCATTTGGTTGTGATTTTTGCTCCACAAAATCAACTCGAAGTGCCAAGTTCTCTGGACAAATTTATGGAGCTAATGGTGGTTAGTTCTGGTCGTGAAATCAAGGTCAATGATGACTAACCTTCTAGAAGAATTTATGGAGCAAATGGTGGTTATTTATGGTCCATAAAATGGATTTGCGATCAACACATGCACCACATGATTTATTTTAATTAGGTCTGATCCGATTTGTCTTGGGTTTTCACTCAGTTTCAGAACTTTTTTTGATCATGTTTTCACTCTGTCTCATAACTTTTTAGATTTTTGTAAGGTTCAGGGAGAAGATCTCATACTCTAAGGATTTCCTGAGAAGATTTTTGAACCCTATTTAATTTATTTCAATTTAATCATGAGTGCATTCCTTTCATCTTTTTTGTTATTTGCCTCAATGTCTGAGTAGTTAATCAATCGAGTTTAGAGATTTCTAGGGTTTTCATGAATTGATAAATTACAACTAAATAGCGATTATCTTAGGGTTCTCATCTTATGTTGCTCTTAGTGCTTAAGTTAGCTTGCTCACCTAGCTTGTGAATTTAGGTTATTAAATGCACCAAAAGTGTTTGATTTAATGTCTGAAAGAACATTAGATGAGCAAATTGTCCTTAGCCAACGAAAGCTGATGCTAAGGCAATTTGTCAACATATCAAACTTGAACTTGATGCATATCTAGAATTCTAGGTTCAAACGACAGTTTAGATACCTAAGCTGCTAGATATAGAAGTCGATGCCACGACAATGCGTTTGCTTTAATTGAGTGTTTTGAGTTTAAGAAAGAATTTAACCATTCCCTGAATATTGTCTTGATTTATTGCCTTGAATTTAACCATTATCTGTGTATCAGTAACAACATTACACTCAAAGCTCTCCATCTCCAATCTTTCTACCGAATGAATCTTCTCCTTGACTAATTCTTTCAAGAATTTCTGATACTGAGGGATTAGAGCAAACACATCTAAGAGTGGTATCTTCTTCTTGATCTCCTTCATTTGCTTCTCAAAAAGCTCTCTGTACCTCTGTGTCTGATCCTTCTTCAAGCGTGCAGGGAAAGGTGCTCTTACTTTCTTTAGAGGCTGGACTATTGGTGTACTTGGAGCTAGTAAATTGCAAGACTTAGGAGTGTCGGAAGGCTCCACTTGCTGTGTATGGTGAGGGGCACTGGCGAGTGGAGTTTCAGAAGTTGTTTTTGCAGCGTTTTTCTCCTCCCTTTCTTGAATTACATTGTCTTCAGTGTCTATGGTAGCTTCAACTCACTGAGGGATCTCTTTACCACTACGGAGAGGGATAGATTGGGCTGTATAATCCTTAGGATTCTGAACAGCTTTTCCAGGTAGCTGACCAGTATTCTTCAAAGAAGAAGATGCTTGCTGACTCTCAACATACTTAAGCCTACCATTAAGGGTCTCAAACTTGCAGTTTAGATCACTACGGGAAGTATCAATCTTTTAATGAACCTCAACAAACTTCTTTGTCAACTCAGCTTCGTGTGTAGTCTGGCCTTGGCGAATTTGCTAAAGCATCTCCATAATGTCTGATGAAGCTTGCTGAGTTGGTGCTGAAGCTTGTAGTGCAGTAGTTGCCAGTTAGAAGCTTTGGTGGTACTGCTGCTTAGGGATCCAAGCCTTTGTATGAGTTGGCTTTGGTGGATAGACTTGATCCTATGGGTTGGTGACATTATTGCTCCAAAAAGAGAGGTTGTTGTTCTGATTGTAATTGTTCCATTGTCTTTGTCCACCTTGATTCTGCATGGAAACTGATCTAAGCAACCATTTCTTCCTCCCCTTCTTGAACATATTCCTCTTCCACTAGATTAACTTGCTTGTGATGAACCATAAGCAGCTTATCCAACTTATCATTCAAAGTCTTCAACTCGTTCCTTCTAACCAAATCTGATTCTCCTAAACCTCTCTCAGTACGATCATAGTCTTCTCCATATTGGCCATCAGCAAGAGCCAAATTCTCAATCAACTCTCTACCCTCTTTAACCTCTCGATTCATGAAGTGGCCATGGCTTGTAGTGTCAAGCAACATTATGATCTTTTGGTAAACTCCACGGTAGTATTGGCTAAGGATAGATTCTTCAGAAAGTCCATAGTGTAGGCATTGAGCTTGGTAAGTTTTGTATCTCTCCCATGCCTCAACTAGCGATTCAGTACCAGATTGAGTGAAGTTGGAGATACAATTCCTTAGTTTTGCAGTTCTGGAATTGGAGAAGAATTTTGCAAGGAAGACTAGCTTGCAATCTGCCCAAGTAGTGATGAGTCTCTATGGTAAGTACTTCTCCCTTAAATATGCTTTATCCCCAAGTGCGAAAGGAAAGAGCCTCAGCTTCAATGCATCCTTAGAAACGCCATTGATCCTAGTTAAACAACATAGCCTCTCAAACTCATCAAGATGATCCAATGGGTCTTCAGATGGTAGCCATGGAACTTGTTTCCCTGAATCATAGTGATCAATCCACTCTTGATCTCGAAGTTGTTGTTCAGGATGACTGGAGGTTGTATACTGTGCCTCTGAGTATGGATGCTAGGTGCATCGCCAGCTCCAATGCATCGAGGTCTACGAATATGTGCTGCAGGTGGTGGATCAATCGGTGTGGGAGGATTGGTATTAGTAGTAGAACCATCTGGGGTTATATTGGCATTCATTTCGTCCTCTTTGATCTGATTACCAGCTCTCTGCTCTCGTGATTCACATGGATGCCTGTGAATATTATCAGCTAACCCAAGCTGATTCTGATTTCCCTGAGACCTGGTATGCATGTACTCAGAAAATGAACCTAGAAACGTCCAACTCGTGTGCAGACGGCAAGTAGAACAGGCGAGTGCTAGTCTGGTAATGATCCACTCGCTGTGCAGGCTAGTAAAGTGAGTGAGCTGACCTGAAAACATTTCAGAAACAGAGAGTGAATGATGTTAAAATCCAGAAAACGTCAAAGTAACCAGAACTTAATCCTAATGATCTAATAAAAACCAATTGTAAACAAGGAAATCCCGATTTGGCAACGGAGCCAATTTGATAACAGGTTTTTATTACCCTCTGTGTTATCAAATCCTTATAGTATATAAGTTTATCGAACCAATTTGGGATGAGGAGATAAGGGGTAATTGATTTCAATGGAATCATTGGTCTCAACTCTTAGCTAGCAACCTAACAGGAGATTTTGAGCTATAATTTATGTAAATCAATCATTCAAACCATTCTCATGGATATTGAATCCTCAATCTGAGATTGACCAAAACTAAATCTCTTGGTGATCAAAACCAGATTGGCATTAAGAATGGACTATAATAAGTGAACTAACCACTCTAAGCATCAATCTCTTGAGAAAGAGCAGTCAATTCTAGACTAGAACTTAACTTGGCATTTTAACAAATATTTGGTGGGTATTTGGTGTCTTGAGTTCATGTCTCAAGTGATCAGGTTGCAACAAGTATTAAACACATCTAGTCTACCAAAATCTGAGCAATACTAACCTAGATAAGAGAGATTACCGTGATCCAACCTAGATCTAACCCATCTCCTTATTAGCCCTAAAGAGATCTACTCACTAATCATAACAATATTCACAAACCCAGAAATTAAAGATGAAGACATAAATAGATTAAGCATGAAAACTAAACAAATTTCATTAAAGAACCATAAACAACTTAATTCTTACTCTAAAGAAGCAATAAATCTAAGAACAAGAGAGAAAAGTAGTTGTTTTGATGCTACTAAAAAGAGTAAAAATGAGGATAAGTGTTTTTGGGAGCTAGAGGGGTATTTATAGCCTTCTTACATTAAACCTAGCGCGGTCAACGCGCAAAAGAAAAGTCAATAAAATATGCCATTCGCAGGTAAACTTAACCGGTCATTGCTGGAATAACATCCGGAAAACCTAAGATTACTATCAGTCAAAGCTAGAATCTGCGATCAATAGCGAAGAAGCGGGACGACAACCTACAGTAAGTCGGATACATGTACCAAAGAGAAAATTTTAAAAGAGAACCACCAACAAGATGTCGAGAGAAAATCCTCCTCTCTGAAAGATAAGAATTATTGAAGAGAGGAGGCACGCCTGAGTAATCGCCGGAAGAAAATAGTCGAGAGAAAACTTTTCTCACATCTCTCTCTCTTTTAATCAGGTTTTCATACCAAACTGGGGAAAATATATAGGGTTTAATATCGTTTCTCTTAAAGATTTTCGTTGTGGATTAAAAAGATAAGGTTGGAGACTATAAGAGAAAGAAAGAACTTAGGTTATATTTTTATTAGTTGAATATATACGTCTAATATATCTTGATTTTTTTTCTATAAACAAATGTCCAATGAGAAATTAGGAACATCTCGAACCCGTTCCTCACATTTTCTTCTACCAGTTTAGAAAACAGTTCTAAACCCAAACAGTAAATTGTCATTTTGTATTCCTGAAATGTATGGTTATTCCGGGACATAAATGGAACAGAAGAGGATGGGAATTCCGAAATGCACAAGACTAGTTTTAATCTCTTTTTGATCTACTATATGTAGTAAGGTGAGACTGAACTTCTGATGTTAGAGTTATTGGTTGTATTTAGGAACTTAACGTGAGGCCGTCAAGACATTGACGTAATTAAGGGGCAAAATAGTCTAAATTATGCAATAGTAAAGTGATACAGTGCTGGTGCATAATTTCGCAAGCCCTCTCATTAATACTAAGTATTTTACATTATTATTTTTCAGTAAACAAGTACCGTGTAGATCAAGAAAATTAATCTCAAAACCAATCAAAGTTAATAAGACTATTATATAAGCCACGAGATATGTAAACTATATAATTATGGTTTCGATGGTCTTAACAACAACGGGCCAAAATATACTTGATAATGATCTATTTATTGTAACGTGGGAACCGCAACTATTCTCATGGACGCTGAGTATGTTAGTTCAATAGACTCGAAAAAATTTGTCTACCGATTATAAATCTTTTTATGTATTTTTAATTTCTACTCACACAGTGTTCTAAAACTTGGATGCCTAGACGAACTCGGACAAAAAACGCTAGTCAGAGTTCAACCATGGCAACTAAAGGATTATCGGTGTCATTTTACGGTGGACCGAATTTATACTGTGTTGTCCGAGAAATATCATATATCGGTGATTTAGTTTCAACTTGGCAAAGTGTAATCAAACCTTCAATATGTCCAACCTGAAATCAAGAGATTGCCAATTTGAGACCAACTCTAACAAAGTCAAGTTCATTCATCATCTACATAAATATATATCATTCCGATTCACTCCTAGATTAATCACGAAACAGACAAATTTTTTTATTTCACTCTATTAGAGAATATTATATCATATCTTTTATATATTAGTTATAATTCTTTCTAACTTTTGATGTGTGATAATATTATCTAATACAATGGTCAATCTCGATATTTTTGGAGATGGATCAACACCATTTTTGGGTCTAGGTTATCGATAATTGGACCAACTTTGCATTAGATTGGGTTGGACAACGTGGATCGTGGGGTTTGATACCATATTAGATTATGAGTTTCCAATTCAAAACCAATTGACAATGAGTAGAGAAACTCATATCTTTTATATATTAATTAACATCCCTTCTAACGTCCAATATAAGATAATATTCCCTAATACACTTACATTCACCTTTTTGATTAGGCTTCGAATCAGACCTAAATAAACCAACATGAATAATATATAGAATATTAGAGCGTAATGAAATCCTAAAAAATCTTTCTCGAATTCTCTGATTTTCTCTCCTCTCTCTGTTTTGGTTTTGACAGTGAAAAAGACATACCATCGTTCTTCATTAATTAGTGAAACCGATTCAATTTAATTTATCCTATCAAAACTAGTTCAATTGATTTAATCTACTAGAACAACTCAATATATGACAAACCATGTCTCTTTCAATTATTTTGCCAACTTAAATTCATTTGTAATCAAATTTGCTTTGCTTAAAGAAATTATGATACATATATATATGTATAAGAAATTAATAATTTTAGTTTTCTAATATATAATGAATAATTAGATATAAATATGTGCAAAATCAGTGAAATAGTGAAAAAACTAGTTATCGAATACACTCCGAATAATCTCTCTTATGTCAGTAACTCGCTAAACCCTGATTGACCACCCGATTAACGCCTACAGGTCACACAATTGTATCAATTACATTAGCTTTACGACGTTTGACTCAAGCTCAAATACACAGGGAATAATACACGTTCTTTCTTAGCCATGTGGGTTTACTCTTATTCGGCGAATCTTTTCTCGAAATTTGTTCTTTCTTACATGTTATTATAAATCACTTTCCACTACTCGAGCTCAAATACGATTACGTATAGAGTTGTGTTGAAGCGAGTAACAGAAAATATAAGCTCACTTTGGTCAAATAGAGAGCCATATTTATTTTACATTTTTACATACTTATCTCATCCACCATATTTCTAACAGTTTTCGTCAAAAATTCCATTTGCAATTTCCGTTAAAAATTATGACAGTTCCTTTCCAACAAAAATATGTAGAAATTAATTATAGATGGAAATTATCCGCCAAAAATCGACTGTTACAATACTTGATGGGGGATTTGATATCCGAGAACTAATTACAGCTAGACATTATCTACCAAAAATCAATTGTTTTCTTGAAAATAATTGTATTAAATGTTTGAAATAACACAATTTTTGGTCACAGAAGTGAAATAAATTTATTTTTATTAATTAAAGACTAATATAAATAAATAAAACAAACACATTGTGCACATGTTTATTAAGTAAACTAGAGTTTATACATGACTACACCCACTACTTGTTCCATAGAAATATGTATATATACCATTTTCGTACAAACTATTAAGTGTAGAAATAATATATTTTCATATCTGTTAAAATATACTACACATTTGTTATAAGGAACTTAAGTGCTATATAAAACAGTTACAGTTTTTTCTTTTTTTTTTTCTAAACTAAAATTAGAATAGTTTGTAATACACATAAATCAAAGATGTATATTAACATAATATCTACAAACTATATGGGTTGCTGTGAATTTTGCAATATGTTTGCCTAAACTAATTATCATATACAAAAATGTTATAGACGATCTTTTGATGTGGTAGTGTGGTAGAGAAAGTTTGGGTTGCTTAGTTGGATGTTATGAGAAGTTAGAAACACCTATTTTTGTTAGTATAGATATGACATTTATAGAATGTTTATCAAATTTTTTTGTTAATAATTGAATCGACAAAACCTGATAAAAAAATATGAATTTTAAAATTAAAAATTATTCACAAAACAGTAAAAACTATATAAATACACAATTAAATGAAAAAATCTCGGACAAAATATGTTATTCAGTTTGTTTGTCCCTGATTTAATTAGATACTATGTGGTAAGTTAGAATTCCACTCGCTGAAATTGAATCATTTAGGCTCTAAATCAGATTTTAAAAATCCAATGATAAGATTGTTGAAATATATATATAGATATAAAAATATATATATATGATATCTCGTATATTCTTGCCCCAGCCTGTAGCCTCGTTATTAAGTCTTGCGCATCGTCATATGATTTGGAAAAAAAAAACATGTGATACACTCCAACTCTTATATTAAATATGAAAGTTGACTATCTCTTTTAAAGATTGGCGTAACATAATCATAATATAAAATAGATACACTCCAACTAATAGGGATTATTTTAAGAAATACCCACTTGAGTAACAAAATTAGACGAAATGTCCAGTATGGTAAACTCCGGATTCTGACCTCTTTTTAGGGTATTATTGCAATCTGAATTAACCCTGTGCATTTGGATTTTTGGTTTATTTTAGGCAGTTCTTTCAATTCTAAAAAAGTGATAATCAATGGGTATCAATAAATATTAAGTTTTGTTCGATTCTGGTTCCAATTATTTCGATTCTAAAAATATGGTAACCAATGGGCATCTATTACAATTTAGTTCGGTTTTGGTTCGATCATAATTCCAAAAAAGTGGAAGCAAATTAGTTTTAAGATAATATTAGTTTGGTTCCCAAAGGTTACTTTTTCCAAAATGTAACCAAATACTGAAAAAAATAACCAAAATATTTTAGTATTAATTACTTTAGTTTCCAATTTGATAATTTTTGGTTCCCGAAATCAAACTGAAGTTACCTAAAAATTAGAACTAAACCAAGAATCGAAGTTACCTAAAATTTCAAACCGAACAGTTCTTTTCTAGGAAATGAATTGAACCAAACAAAACCAAGAATCGAAGTTACCTAAAACTTGGAATCGAGCGGTTCTTTTCTAGGAACCAAAACCGAACCAAACCGGAACTTTCAGATCAGTTCGATTCAACTTTTCGGTTCAAGTTATTATGCTTAGGGCTAAATCTGAATGATGAGTTTTTCCTATATGAGTTGAAGAAAACGAAGGACCTCGTGAAAAGAAAATTGGAAAAAAATTAATTATGAAAACACTACTAATATTATTCAATCTTTTCAAAAAGGAACCTTTCCGTCATGCATTTGAAAAATACCATCATTTACCTTATGAAAAAACCATTTTTCTGCCATCTTCTTTATCTCTTCCATTAATCAATGTAGTCCTTTTTTTAACTATGATTTCCTAATTCTAATATTTTCTCTTGGGTTTATGCATCGTAGGGGAATTGTGATATAGTATCGATAATTTTAGAATGCATTGAATTTGACAAAATTAAAGAAGAAGAAGGAAAAGATAGAATATTGGAAAAGAAGAAAATGAGGATAACATTGTCAATTCGCGTCCAAAATGATAGCCTTTTTAGAAGATCCTTCCAAAAAGTCCTAAAACACAAGTTCAACCCGAAAACTGTCTTGTTTTTAAAATAAACCCATAGGAAAATGATTGACAAAAATTTTATTACCAAATGGGATTTAGCCACATATAGTTCATATTCATGTGGAAGCGCTACTTATTCTTAGAAGAAGCCGAATATCGAATATTGTCTAGACAGAAGACATAAACATATTTTTTCATCATATCTCTAGTGTTATCTCTCAGGCTTTATAAATTGAAGGCATTTTTTTCTTCTTCATCATCGTCTTTGGTGGTGCCTTTGGCCGCCAACAACAACTTTTTTATCTCCCTTAGAGTTATCTTCTTGTGTCTTCCGTTTGTGTTCTATTATCTTTGTGTTCGAACTGAAATTTTGGCAGTGACATCGACACCCATTTTGATGGTTCAAAATCTAGAAAGACGGATCTACCGCCTCTCCACCTGAAGTGTCTAGCAAAGAAGAACAAGTCAACGATCTCTGCCTTCACCCCCTTTCAGCCTGTTTTCTCTGGTTTACCGACCGTCAGGTTCTTCGCCAAAAGATTTTAGCGAGTTTGATCCACCTCTGTGTAGACTCAATCTTTTGACCATCCGTCGAGGTGTTACCGGTAAATCATTGCTTCCCTTTCTGTGGCGATGGTGATAGCCGAAATCATTTTTCAGGCGAAGCATTACTGCCGCGATCCTTTTTCAACAGTCTGTTTTCTTCCATGCTTCACTGGTCTTTGACCTCCGATCGATGTCCCATGATCGAAGATCTTCGCCATCAAAGATCTCGCGGATATGTTAAAAAGTGCTTTAGCTCCGTAATAGTTGATTTCATTTTGACGAGGACCCCAATTGACGAGAACATTACCATGATACGTGATATAAAAGTCTTTTCCATGAAATCCCCAATCTTGTTGTACTAGAATTCTTCCGGATCCGACGAGTATTGGCCATGATGTGGCATCATACCAACTCAAACCCTGATTGTGTCAGGGTTTCAGATATGGACCTATATTTTTATTGTTTAATGGTTATGGGCTAACAGCCCTGTTTGTTTTCACTTTATCCTCCAGGTTTTGGAGGCCTTTATCTAGTCCATTAAGCTCTTATATTTTAATTTTTTTTAGTTGCCTTATAACCCCCATGTATTTCAAAGCCCATTTGCAATTCTTTGAAAGTTAATGAAATACAATATTTAGACCCGAAAAAGAAGAAAATATAAACAAAAGTAGGGAAGGAATAAATAAGGGAATGATTCAGAAAAAGAACGATTAGGACATGACATCAATATGGGATCGAGAAAAACAAATGAATTGAGTAGAACGTGAACATTTATTCTCATAAACTCAAAATTTTTAAAAAATACAAAATAAAAGATTCCCTCTTGTCACTCGACATTGTGGAAGCTTTTCAACCCGCATCTTTCGGCATCAGATCTTGCTCTCATCACCTGCTTGTTCTTATCTCTTCTCTTTCCTCCTCAGCTCTGCTATGTGCTATTTGGCTTACATCCATCGTCACAAAGCTCCGTTGCGTTCATTTTTTTCCTTTTTTTTATGCGATCTTTTATCTACCGATTTATGCCGGAAATTTCATTATCTCATTCCCTCTAATCACTGCTTTCAGGCTTTGTTATCCTGCTTGAAGAGGACTCTCGCCGGCAATCTAAAGACTATAATTCCTGCTTCATCTCTAATATCTGCAGATCCTTGGTGTTTAAGAATCGAATGGTCTTTTTCTTCCTATGATCTGTCATGAAAGAGTGACTCCATCGAGTTCATTACTCTACCCTCGTTGCTCCGACGAACCTTTTTTCACCGGAGAAACATAAATGGATCATCGTGTCTTTGGTCTTTTCCGTTTATCGATGTTTTCGTTTACAAGCAGATGATAGGTTTCTAATGACTGTCTGACCGACGGTGTCGAGAAGGCACAAATTAAAATTGGCTGGAATCCAGATTGGTGGCCGTCGATGTTCACCCACTAACAGCAAACTCCACTTTATCGAGTGGGCATATTTGGATATTGCATTTTCTGATGTGTGGACTTCACCTCTTATGTCTATTAATGGTTATAAATACTATGTGATATTTGTTAATCATTTTACTAGGTATGCTTGGTTATATCCTTTAAAACAAAAGTCTTAGGTTTTCAACGTTTTTACAACTTTCAAAAATTTAGTAGAAAATTGTTTTCAATCTAAATTACGCACTCTTTATACCGACAATGGTGGTGGATTCATTGGTCTACGGACTTTCCCCTCAAGTTATGGAATCTCTCGTATGACCAGTCCTCCCCACACCCTCAAGTTATGGAATCTCTAGTATGACCAGTCCTCCCCACACGCATGAACATAATGGGATTGATGAAAGACGTCACCGACATATTATCGAGATTGATCTGGCCCTTATGTCTCACACATCAATGCCAAATTTCTATTGGACATATACTTTTGGCACTGCAGTATATCTTATTAATCGCATGCCATCACAAACCGTTGAGTTTTAAACTCCCTTTTCTCGTTTGTATGGTTCAAATCCGAATTATCAAAACCTTTGTATTTTTGGGTGTCTAAGCTTTCCTTGGTTAAAACCTTATACGTCTCACAAACTTGATGATAAATCTAATCCATGTGTCTTTCTTGGTTACTCTTTAACTCAACATGCATACTTGTGTCCTAATAGGGAAACATCTCGCATATATACATCTCGTCATGTTGTTTTCTATGCAACAGTTTATCCATTTGCGGTAGATGCTCGTCTCAAAGAGGTTCCACACCGATGAGAGTCCTACTCAGTCTGCACAGTCCACAATGTCTTTTCTCCCTCTGTTATGTCCTTTGCGTCCACCTCAAGCAACACCACTTGTCTTGCTGAGCACTTCTTCTTCCACTTCTAAAGAAACACCCATCGAGCCCGCATCTCAAGAGATGTCAAATCTAGCTACTGTGTAGTCAGACTGCTCGTCAAGCAAATCTCCCTTGCTCAAGTCTGCATTACCTAGACTCAACTCAATAATCACCATGACAAGTTGCGAACAACAATCCACAACAACCATTGGATCGGAAAAGCATAAGGGTCAAGAAACCAGTTCATAAACTAATCTTCACACCATCATAGCTCCACTCACCGACAAGATACTGAAGACTGTAGTTGAGGCTCTCTACTGCTCTCATCGGCACAAGCTAATATATGTCAGAATTAGCATGTTTTTCATTGTTGTTTTGCATCATTTTCACTAATATAGATGCATTTAGTATCATTTTAGATTCACTTTGTGTATAATTCATACATTAGTGTCCTTAGATCATGCATTTGCATATTTTCGTGTTTTCGGTCTTTTTGAGTGATTGGAGACTTTAACTTGGAGGTTTCGAGCATAAGGGTTGAAGCATGCACAAAAAGGGATTGGATTGGAGCAAGAAGGATGAACAAAGGAGATGTGGGCCCTGAGGTCGACCAATTGGCCGACGGCCTTGGTCGATGGATGTAAGGCCGCTCGTGACCTCGACCATTCGGTCGACGGCCGCGGCTCAACGAGGAAAAAGATAAGAAGCTCGTGACGCGGCCTCGACCAGTTTTCCGATGGCAGCGTCTGACCCGATGCTTCATGCAAACTGGCCTGGACTAATTGCCTGACGGCCGCGTCCGACCTAATTCAGATGCGACCTCGACCAGACTCCCAATGCACGTGTCTAATGCAAACTAACAGCTCGAAGAGCCTTGACCACTTGCCTGATGCCTCCCATCCGATGACTTCATGTAGGCCGACCAACTTTGACCATTTACCCGAGGCCTGCGACCTGACGGCTATGCCCTTGGTTGATACACGTTGGCCATTTGGCCGACCGACCTGTCCGACCCTATGCCTCACAAACCACAACTTGACATTTGGCAATTTTTAATGGTTTGACCCGGTTTTTCCCGGGTTAACCCGGTTTGCTTTTATGAGTTTTTAACACTGATCCCAAGAGGTATAAATAGATGGAGAAACACAAGTTTATAACATTATGCCTCTCATTTTCGATTAAGCATTTTTTTTCTTTAACACCACAGGAAAACATGTTATATACATATTGTTACCAAAAGTTTTTGACCAAAATTTTTGTCAACATAATTATTATCAAACGTCTATCAATTCTTAACTAATTAAATTTTTTGTCATTAATAATGAAAATACAAAATATTGTGACCACCTTTTGAGGATTAATATATACATTACTAGAAAACAACTCAACTTTGACCATGATTTTAATCATAAATTGGTTAAAAAAATAGTTGTTTTCATTAATTTTTGATCAAAATTGATAAGTCAAAAATCATTGGTTGGAAATTTGTGTTGGTCAAAAATTAATCAAAACAATCATTTTTTTGGACCAATTTATGATTATAATCATGGTCATAATTGAGTTGTTTTCTAGTAATGTAAGTTTTTATTACTTTTGCTCCAAGAACGTTGGAGAGAGAGATTTGAGAGAAACTTTGAGACCCTTTTGGATGATTCATCTTGGATCATTTCTTTGATTTTAATTGAAGAATCTCTTGTTTATTCTCATCTTTATCTCAACATGTTCATCATTTCAATAACTTTAGTTTTCGATTTCATGATGTGTGAGTAGTTTCATAGAATGGTTTTAGGATTTGGCTAGATTTAGGGTTGAGTAATGGTTCATTGATGCTTAGGTTTTTAGTTTCCTCCTATTTAGGTAGTCTTAATGCTTGATTCAAGATGATCACATGAAGAATGTTGCTAGGAATTTCATCACCCGAGAGGTGTTCGATGAAATTCACGAGAGCCTATTTAGGGCTTTTCTTCCATAGCATTCGAGAGACAGATGATGGGGTTAAGTGGTCTTTGTGAACTTTTGTTTAATGCGTTTTAGGCTTTGGATTAGAAAAATGTGAGTTTAGTCTAATCGATTACTTAGAATAGAGGCTAATGCCATGAGAGTGGGGTAGTCTAGCATTGATTGTTTTGTTTCATGCCCTAGGCTGTGCATTTGTGAATCCTTGTTGCATCCATTGTTCAATTGCCATTTGCTTTTAATCTTGATTGTTGTTAGTTTCTTGTTTGTTTGTTTGGTTTGTTTTGCATAGTTATTTGGCTAGCTTAAGTTGCTTTATTTTGGTTCATGTTGTTGCTTGGTTTCTTGCTTAGTTTAAGTTTGTTTTTGGTTACTTTGATTGCCTTATCCACTCTTTATTGATCTCTCTAGCTTAGCTTTGAATCCTCCCATTCCTATTGTTGCCAATACCTAGTTCCTTGTGGGATCGAACTTCAAGTGCTCACAATTTCATAGTTGTAGTGCATTTCTTGATTTATAAATTTAATTGTGTTTGCTACAACATATATAGCACTCATCAATTTGGCGCCGTTGCTGGAAAACTTAGGCATTTGTCACTAGGATTTGGATTCTTGTTGAGACTAGAGTTTAATTTTTGTTTGTTACTAAGCTTTGTCTTGTGTTTATTGTCTTATGTTTGTTTTGAAAGTGTATGCAAACAATGAGTTCGCAAGGGGAGATTCTTGAGAATCCGGATGTGCTAGCACTTGACAGATCGACACGGAGACTTGCGAACAAGAGACAAGCAAGAGAAAGGGAAGATCACCTTCGTTATTTAGGAATGGAAAATCAAGTTGGTCCACCACCGGTTGAGCAAAATGTGCCTCCACATGGGAATGTGAATGTAGTTGGAGTTCAGAATTGACTTCCGGGATTTGATACACCACAAGCTGCTGCTAGACCTATATGTGCTTTCAATGAGCCTAACCTTTGGGAAGTTTGATATGGCAAACAACCTTGAGCTCAAGTCTAGTTTGATCAACACGGCTCAAAACCACAGTATGATGGGTTGCCTTTAGAAGACCATCTAGATCATTTGGATCATTTTGAAAGGTTGTCGAGGATGGTTAAGATGAATGGTGTGCATGAAGACGCCATTAAGATGATCTTGTTTCCATTCTATATTGGAAAAAAAGCTTCAAAATGGGAGAGGAATACTCCATCAGATTTGGTCTCTACATGGGATTTGGTATCTACATGGGATTTAGTAAAGAAAGACTTCATCAACAAGTTCTATCCAAAACAAAAGACGGCCAAGCTTCGATACGAAATCTCGAGTTTCAAACGAAAGAGAACCTGTATGAAGTATGGAAAAGTTGTCCTCACCATGGCGTGTTAAAGGAGAGTTTGTTGGGAATCTTTTACAAGGGAACATTAGAATACTATAGGCAAGCTCTAGACATTGCAAGTTATGGAAGCTTTGCGAGTTTAACAGCTGTTAAAGGAGAGAAATTGATTGAAAAGTTAGCTCAAAGTGAAGCTTGTTTTGGTGGTGCGTATGATAGGAGTGTGAGGGATTCTGATTCGGACAACCATCAACATAAAGAACTCAACGACAAAATCGACAAGTTGAGCAAGATATTTCTTGTGATTAAAAAATCGGTGAATTATATTTGAGAAGTTGGTAATGGACATCAATGTGGTCAAGAGCTAGTTTATGAAGGTAGTGAGTTTGCACAAGAAGAGTGTAGCTACTTGGAGAATAAAAACAACTATCAAAACAACTACCAAGGGAACTACCAAAACCGGCCCTATAATTAAAACTGTAGGAACAACTTGTCCTATAGGAGCAACAATGTTGAGAACCCTTGATGTGTCTCATATTTAGCCTAGTTTTTATCTCATATTTGCACCATTTTTAGTCTTTTAGTTGCATTTCATGTTATGTTAAAGTCATTTTTGTGTCTAGTTATGCATTATAGTCACTAGGACATGCATTTGCACATTTTCAGTATTTTTCAGTATCTTAGGTGAATGGGGGCCATAGACTGAAGAGATTGGAGCTTAAGTGAGGAATTCGGATGCTTGGAGGCTTGGGCAATGCTTAGGAAGGAAGGAAAATTGAGATTTGGATAAGGGGCTCTCCGCGGCCGCGACCCATCCTGCAACCTACATGGGTCGAGGGTACGTATGTACGTACGTCCGTGTGATCGTCCGTTCGTGCATCCATCCATCCATCCATCCGTTTGTGCTTCCGCATCCGTATGTACGTCCGCGTCCGTAACCACGCCGGCGACCTGCACTGGCCGCGGGTGGGGTCTACACCCGCAGCTCACCATCCGGACGTACGCATCCGGACATACTCCCTCGACCAGACCCACGACCTGCATGCGTTGCAGATCATGATCCGACCATCCCACGACCAATCCTGTCGACCCACCTGGGTCGAGAACTGCAACCCGATCTTTAGCATACATGCTCTCAACCAAGGCTGCGACCCATCCAGCCGCGAGAACTAGCCGCAGGACATGAATCGACCCAAGCCGTGATCGGTTCAGGTCGCGGCTACCAATTCTCTCGATCTAGGCCGCGACCCGTCCGGGCCGCGGCTACGTGAACCAAGACTTCGTGATAACAAGATTTTTACGTCTAGTTTATGAAATCCTTATAGTATATAAGGTTGTCGAACCAAAGCGTGATGTTAGCACTTAGGGTATGGATAGCTAACTAGTCCTAGCAAATTCAATGAAAAATAGTGGATGGAAGTGATTCTGTCACAATCAATTTAGAAAGCAAAACTAAACAAACAGAGAAAACAGGCATAAAAATGACTAAGTAAAATGCAGAAACAAAGTGAGCAAACAGCAGGTATTAATGGTGAGTTAGAACAACAAGAAGAAGATGGGCTTGTGAGGAGAATGAAGTCAATGAACTAAGCAGAAATCTGGGTAGTGATTTTGTCTAATAACCTAAGCAGGCAAGCAGTGAATCGGGATACTAAGGTAAGCAAGCCACTATCTTGGTCATGAGATCTCAACTCAGGCGCAATCCTAACCCAATATCTTGGTGATTACACGCCTGAACTGACATTAGAAAGCCTATCCTACATGACCAACTGACCCTCTGATCATCCAATCTCTTCGGATAGAATGAATCAATCCTAAATTGAACCTAAGCCAAGCATATTATCAAACATCTCTCGGGCAGAAATAGCCTACGAATCAGATTTTGAGTGATCAAGTCAAAATTTCTGCACCTCTCGTTCAACTACATCAAAGTAACAACACGAATTCTGCTCAATTCTGCTCCACAAATTTCAACTCGGTGCCACTGTTCACCCTAAGTGACTTAAAGCTCAAAATTTTAGATGTACCCATAAATGCTCAGTGACTGGTCTTTCCTTGTTTGGTCGAGTTCCTGCACATTAGAGACATAAAAACGCAAAAAAAAACTCGAGTCGAAGAAAAAGCTTAGTATGAGCTTGTTAGTTAAAGTTCCAAAATCAAGCTAAAATTTGTGAAGAGTAGTGATGATGTGCTTATATGAATAAGTAGGATAGACACAAGAAATTCATTTAATTTGACTCTCATGATTTTTCTTGTGC
>OVAX01001419.1:0-45814 GCA_900406405.1 Lepidium africanum | reverse complement strand
CCTCCATTGTTGAAGCCTTCATTGTTGACAATCACCACCTAAAAAACATGTGTCTAACAAAGAGATAATGAGGAAAAGAGAAGAAGATTCAAACAAGTTTAATCACCATTGAATAAGCAAAACAACCTAAGCATTTTCTTTGTTTTCCACTTCCTCTGTTTTGTTTTCTTTTTATTGTTTCCTTGCAAGTGTTAAAACTTTCTCTTAGGAGATTTGTTTATTTATTTGGTAATTAGGATTTATATTAGAGAGAATTAAGTATATACATAAACTTATCTTTAATTAAGAATCTACCATTGCTACAAATAATAGGTTCTTTTATATAGATAGTAGGTTATTTTATATAGATTATAACGAATCTACCCATATTTTAGTTTCATCAGAAAAAAAAGTTTTTGGTCATTGCAAAATGTTAGAATAAAAAAATATTAAAACTTCCACCTACAATTGGGAAAAGCAAAGCCTCATATGATATGATGTGTGGTTATGGCAATTGGTATTGCATAATACAATATTTTGTCTACTAATGAATAACAAAGACACTAAAGTACTAGTTACCTGAACACAATCATCTCCATGATCCTATGCTTGATGTGTAATACCAAAAAATGGTAACTGCAATACTTAGTTAAGTGATTTATGACAATCTATTTTAGAGTTGCGTTGTCTACCTTAACTATCTGTTGTGGGGAAAGTGATTGATGACAATCTGTTTTAGAGTTACTTATTTAGGTGAATTATGACAATCTGTTTTATTTAAATGATTAATGACAATTGTTTTAGTTAAGTGATTGATGACAATCTGATTTATCCCCTAACATATGATGTATAGTTCTGCAACTATAGTTATAGAAAAATTAGCTTATTGTGTTTTCGTTAACAATATATTTATCTGCTAAGAATTTCATAGTCGCTAAACAATATGCTGTCGTATTCTGCAACTATACACATTTGAAACAAATCTTTACCAATGTGCATGTTCGCTAACAGTATATGTACATGAATAGTAGTTTGTAATAGATTTAGTGGCTAACATTACATGTAAAGTGTAGGGTAACAAATATTGTACCCGGTAATTATATTTGTTTGCTAAGAATGTCATAGTCTTGTAAACATATGATATATTGTGCTGCAACTATATGCATTTGAAACTAATTTTTACCAATATGTATGTTTGCTAACAATATATGTACATAAATAATAGTTTGTAATAGATTTAGCGACTAACATTACATGTAAAGTGTAGGGTAACAAATATTGTACCCAGTAATTATAATAGTATCGTTTAACTATAATTGTGGCGGCTAAAGTATGGTAGAGAATCATTATGCTGAAACAATTTGAACGGAACCATACCGAGTCAATCCTTTCTTGGATCACAGAAGTAAGGCGGGGCATCTGCATCGATAACAACATTCGGACAAGTAATTTCAGTTGTATCCACTGGATCTGGCTTAGACGACGAGATTGGGAGATGTGATGAACCACCAAGTTCCAATCTCCACTCTCAAAAGAGACGACCATCAATTTGGTGCTCTATAACCGCACTGAGATAGAGACATGGACTTCCATATCGACATTTGTAAAGAGGAAGGGTACAAAACAATAATAACAGTGAAAAATATGGTGGTATAGCAGCTAAATGAAAGATTATCTGTTAACATTTAACTTACCAATATAGAATCATTATTCATTTAATGCTCTTGTGGGCCATTAATTCCATTTAATGTTCTTGTATGTTATGAGTAAGTCACAAGACATGTAATTAAATTTAGATCAAATGAGAAAGTGGTAAATGTTGCTTATGGGTCCCAATGGAAAAACAAATTTATAAAATGAAAGTAGTAGTTTGTGAATTTGGAAAAACTTTTTGTATAAGACCCAAATTTCTCTTTATATTAGACATATAATCTGTTATCTAATTAAAATATCACATACTTTAAATTTAAAGTTAGTTATTTTGTCCCTATAAACATACTCTAAATTAAAACTTCAAAATTTTGATTATTTGCATTATATTCTATAATTATAATTAACTAAAACTATTAAAAATTATAATTAACAATAAAACACACACACATATATATATATATATATGTTACAAAAAAATCTAATCAATAAGATATTAAATCAAATATATAACTACATAAAAAACACATTCTAAGTTATAAATTACAATAAATACCATACTACTCAATAAAATTACTTCCATAGTGGTCTCATATATAAAATATCAAAATTGTGTATACATACAAATATATTATGGATTTAAGTAATAAACATCAAAATTAGTTAAGTTATTTATGAAAATAAATAATCTTAGAGACAGAACATAATTTAAAAAACATGAAACTTCAAATTTGAAGGATAGTTTTACCAGTATTTTATTTTTTTTGGTTAGGTTGAAGCAACTACTAATATTTCATTCATTTAGCGTATATGTTTATATATTTCTCATGATTTTTGGATCTTTGTTTTCTCAATCTTAATTAATGTTCTGATTATATTTAGTCTAGTCTAGGTCTAAGTTTGCCGTACTTTTTTGTGTTCCAATTCAAATCTTTAGATCCATATACTTTTTCATATCAAAATGCACAATATTTATTTTATAAGAAACTGTACGAGATTAAAAATTAAAGACGATAAATAAATAAATAAGAAATATTGTTTGGTAACAAAAACAAAAGAAAGACTAATTGATCTAGCAACTTAATTTTTTTTTTACAAACATTACTTATTTAAGAATTTTAAATTATCCTATTAGTTTTGTTTTTTTTTTTCTTTAGTCGAGATATCATATTAGTTTTGTAACTATTTACTTTCGTAGTCAACTTTCGAAAACCATTTATTGAAGTATAGATGAACATGGTGATTTAATTATATAATTAAAATGTAAACAAATTTATACAGATAAGAGTCACAACTTTAAACTATATACTCTACATAAGATTTATAAGAAACATTTTAACTCAAGTGGTCAACTTCTTTGTATCCTTATTAAACCTTTAAGATTATATTTATGAATTCCTTTAACGAAAAAAAAAGACAATGTCGAGCAAAGTTTGCACATTATTTTTTCACATTTTTTAGCTGAATCATTGTTTGTGATTTATAAAAAAAAGCTGTAAATTATTGGATCAAAATTAGATCTAGAATTGGAATTTATGATTATAATAAAGCTGTCATGTAAGAAAATAAACATTTTCAAAGAAATTTTTATCATGTTACAAAAAAAGAAATACATATATTATTTTGTTGTTAAATGTATTTAAAGATGTGTTGGATAATTAAATAATTGTGTAATAAAATGTGCTGACTATTTTGCCACTCATGAAATTTTATTTGAAAATATTTACTTCAGCAATTGGTTAATAATGACCAATCATCATATACCAACTGTAAATTGTGTCAACTAATGTTAAAAAACACAACATATTCATCACAACTATATATATATATATATATGTATATATAATATTTAGAAAAAATTATTGGAGAGTGAATTTTAATGAATTCATAAATCTTTGTAGATTTTGATATCTATACAGACTTCTTTGATTCAAAATCTTACAAAGTAAAATTGAAAATCAAATAAACTAGGTTTAAGGATCAAACAACCTAAATTTGAAAATCATACCAATTAGAATTTAACATCAAAACTAGTAAATAATTTCTTTACGATAAAAAAATAATATAATATATTTCATTTATGTCTCTCAATTGAATCTCTCTATTTCCATTTTCAATATTGGTTTCACCAAATGGTCTGCGGGAACTTGGCATTCCACTCGACTCCTCAGTGGCTGAAGCATACGTTAACGGCGCTTGGTCTATCCCTCAACGTCGCTCAGATCTGCAGTTGCAATTGGTGACAGCTCTTACGCAGATCTCTCTCAATTCGTTACCTGATAATACAACATGGATAAATCCCTCCACAGGTCAGACTTCTCCCTTCTCTAATGTTGTTGTCATGTCTTGTATCCGCAACCACCATCCTAAGGTCCCATGGTCCAAAGTAGTGTGGCCTAAGCACCGGATACCGAAGCATTCTTTTTGCACCTGGCTATTTACTCTCAACAGGAATCCTACTAAGGATATCATGACAAGCTGGGGAATTCATGTCGACACTACATGTGCTCTCTGTTCCAATGCACATGAATCAAGGGACCATTTATTCTTCGAATGCCAATTCTCCAATGCGGTCTGGTCCCTTATCCTCCGTAAGCTGAACCTACCAAACCCGGGTGCTACTTGGTCCGTGATTCTACAATGGCTTATTAATTCCACTCTCCCTCGCCCGGTGTTCCGCACTCTACTACTAGCTTGGCAAGCATCGATTTATGAACTATGGAGAGAACGCAACCGACGCATCCACGAATCCAAATCCATCTCGCACTTAGGACTATTCCGAGTGATTGATTTATGCATTAGAAACAAAGCAGCAGCTCTCCGCAGGTGTAACTCTAAATGGGGCACTCTCATTCTCCACACTTGGTTTAGGCATTAATGCTTACCTCTGATCTCTTTAGTCTGGGCATAGATTTTGTTCATTATCCCTTGTGGATTGTAAGTAAACAGTTTTGGTCTAATGAAAATCTTTTACCAAAAAAAAAAAATATTGGTTTCACCATTTTAACACGTCGAATAGAGGATGGAACTCCAAGTTGTAAATATTTCCTCAATACATCAACGGAAAAAATTTGAATCATCAATAAAATAATATCAGCCTTCTACTTATCATCATGTATTTTATTTTTTCTTCTGCTTCAAGGATTTTATGATCTCCATAAAATGTCTGATTTATGATGAATACCTTTGATATAAAATATATAATTCGTAAAATTTTAAAAAAGTACAACAATAAAAGGTCGAGACATGCGTTGAATACATCAACAAAATTTTTTAAGCTAATTAACTTACGTAATACAAAAGAAGGTTAAAACTGAAGAAGCAAAAGTAGAGAGCTAAAGACACATGGCATTGAAGAAGTAACAGTAGAGACACATGATGAGTTATAATGATTTTCCTATGGATTAGGGTGTTGTTTTATTTTTCTTTCTTTTTTGCCAAATCAATCCAACATACCAAGGTTTTAGTAAGGATTTTAATCCTTTGTATCTTAAAGAGAAATCCACTATCAAAACTAGTTAAATCATTAATGTTGAATAGGGAGTGATTTTAATTAGTTAAGATTTACAAATGATAGAACCAATAAAAGGTGATTTTAAATAGGATTTACAAGTCATAGAACCAATAATCTCTCTATTCTTTTCTATCTAATTTTATGTTTCGTAGTATTTGACATAGTATTTGACATGCAGATACTTTTTGTTTGTATGTAATGAGAAGATCTTAATAATTTCTTTAACTTTGTTCGAATAAATAATCAGTTTTAAGGGATTCGACCAAGTAGATGGGATTGAAGTTGCCTGGAATCAAGTTCGAATCTATGATCTTCTGCAATCACCTGATTCTCTAGAGAGGTTATTTTCTGAAGTCCAGCTCTTGAAATCACTGAAACACAAAAACATTATAAGGTTTCATAACTCATGGATCAATTACAAGAACAAAACAATAACATAATAACCAAACTGTTCACTTCAGGAAGTCTCATGATAGTATGTACTTTCGATTCTCTCTTTGTCCCTTCTGCTATTTTTTTCAATTTTTGGAGTTAACAAAGTCATTTTGGTTTTCTTAAAGGTACCGTAAGAAACATATAAAAGTGAATATGAAAGTTGTTAAGTGTTGGACGAGACAGATTTTAACAGGCTTGAAGTATCTACATAGTCAAGATCCACCAATTATACATAGAGATATTAAATGTGATAACATTTTTTATTAGGGAATTCATATCACACATCAGAAGTTGGAAATGATCATAACTAGTATATATAAGATATATGCCACTCCACTCATGCCAATTGATTTTGAGTTGGAAACTTATATTCTAATATGGTATCAGAACCAAATTGAATAAATCATTACATACCAGGTAAATTTAAAGCTCTTGCTCATATTTTAACCTAATTTTGTGTGTGTCAAAAAAGTTGATGCTGCTACATTACTCTCTCCGTTTCTTAATATTTGATCCTTAGGTTTTTNACTCTCTCCGTTTCTTAATATTTGATCCTTAGGTTTTTACACAGTTTAAGAAATCATTAAATTTTGTATTTTATCTAAATAAAACATGTTTTATCACAAATTCCAAAATAATTTAACCAATCACATATCAGTCTATAGAATTCAATGGGTCAAAAACACTAAAAAGATAATAAATTTTGCATAGAATTCCTAAAACATCAACTAATACAAAACAAAAAAATTCTTAAAACATCAAGTAAAGTGAAACAGAGGGAGTACGTGATAAATTTTCGTTGACGTTCTTTAATTTGGTTTGTCTAGATTGAGGAAGTTATGAGGTCCCTTGAGAACTTTACTATCTAAATTTAAATATTTTGACTGAGTTGGAATTGTATTATCAATGTCTAATTAAAGCTAATTCAAGGATTGTGTAGTTTGTTTACTAAATTTATGTATAAATATAAGATCTATATATTGTACATGAAAGTGATAGAAACACCATTTTTAGGGGGATAATAAGAGATAATGAACTAAAATTAAATTCATTTGATACAGTTCTAAAAACAAATATTCCATTTATCTTTAGCATTGTTTAATATATTTCATCACATCTTACAAAGACATGGAAGGTGTGGAAGATGTTTCTGTAGAGCCTCCTGATCCACAAGTTATTTTAATGCCGATCCAACTTGTCTATATATTCGGGCAATTACTTCATCTTAATCTCTCCAATAACAACAGTTCATAATACAAGAAATATACTTAACTAGACCATATTTTCTCTGCTTCAGTACAAAGAAGTTATAGGAAAAGGCGCATCAAAGATAGTACAATCCTTTTCACTGTACTTTTGCATAATCTCTCTGTTCTTTTCTATCTAATCTTATGTTTCGTAGTATTTGACATGAAAATACTTTGTGTTTATATAATAAGGACCAGCTACTCAGAATAGTCCAATGTCAATGAATCTTAACGAGGACAATAACCTTCCTATTGTTACTACTTCAACCAACAATTCAGGATCAAAGTGTATTGAAGTTAGACGAGCAAATCGAGGTAACCTATTTGTTCTCAAAGATGAAGAGAATGATGGAAACTCTGTGGTACTAATTCTTCGAATAGTCTCGATGAAAATGGGAAGTTTTCTTGGCTTTTACGTAATCAAAATGTTAGAAACAATCTAAAGGACATGTGAGGAACATTCAATTTCTATTCTTTAAAGAAGGATACATAGCTTCTAATGTATCAAGTGAGATGGTTGAACAACTCGAATTTACCGATCAACCATCTACTAGTCAGTTTGATACCAAGTTGGAAAACTGATGTCATAGTTGATCATCTTATTCATCCAAACCGGAGCCAAAGCTTCAAGGATGATAATTAAAACGGTGCAATATCTCAAACTGAAACAACAGAAGATGAAGAAACAGAGAAACTAAGAAGCTTGGAGGAGGAAGAAGAAGATGAGAGGTTAAAAGAGGAGTTAGAGAAGATAGAAGAAAAGTACAGAGAAGAGATTAAAGAGGTAATGAGGAAAAGAGAAGAAAAAGCAATGGAGACAAAGAAGAGATATATTGAGAAGAAGAAGATTCAACAACTTGAAAAAACCATTGAATGAGTAAAAACCCAACACAAGCATTTTCTGTGTTTTGCTTTTCTTTTTACATGTTTCCTTGCAAGAGTAGAAAGTTTCTTTTAGGAGATTTGTTTATTTATTTGGTAATTAGGATTTACATTATACATAATCTGTTATCTAATCAAAGTATCACACACTTTAGATTTAAACTTTTATATTTTGTCCCCAGCAACATACTTAAAACTATAATTTTAAAATTTTGATGATTTGCGATATAATCCCTACTGTCAATCATAATTGATTTTGTTAAAAAAATCATAATTGATTAAAACCGTAAAAAATACAATTTACAATAAAACATATATATATATATATTACAAAAAAATAATGAATAAAATATTAAATCAAATATTAATTACATTAAAATTAAAAAAACACACATTTTAAGTTATAAATCACAATAAATATCATACCACTCAACAAAAATATTTCCATATTGAATGTCCCATATATGAAATATCATGTATATATATATACATATTACGGATTTAAGTAATAATAAACATCAAAATTAACTAAGTTATTTGTGAAAATACAAATTAAAAAATTTCAAATTTCAAATTTGAAAAGTAATTTTTTTACCATCAATGAAATATTATAAAGATAAACATCTCATAAACAGTGATGAAAAGTTTAAAATTTGGGAAGACAACAAGCAATGTAAAATAAAAGCTCAAAACAAGAGCAAGATTAAAGTAACATGGCAGAATTATTGTCTGCAAGGGTGAAAGACCGCAGCCATGGAATTTGACGGGCATCAATGTTTGTTTTACCCAGAATAACCCACTTTATTTTATAAATTATTTAAATAACCTATTATTTTTTAATTATTTATATAACCTACTTTTTTAATAAATTATTTTATAAATTACTATTGTACCTTTTTCCAAAACAGAAAATGAATTGTTCTTTTTTTTATTTGAAAATTAAAATTGTTCTTTTTTTTATTTGCCAAAATTCGGGCAAATTTCCTGCAAGTCTACCAAATCCGGCAGACTTGTTATTTTTTTTATTTTTTTTTTTTACGATTATAGGATCAATCGGTCTAAGTGTAGACCGATCGATCATGTTATTTTGAATCGTTTGGTATATCTCTGTAGACCAGATCGATCGGTCTACCCCCAGACCGATTGATCCCAACGGTAAAACATCGTTGTAGTAATCCTAACTCATTGCTCTTCTGAGTAGTCATCCTACGAGGAAAAAAATAAATTAGGATCGAATACACAGGGTTAAGACCAATCAAATTGAAAAAAAAATCAGAACTGTGGACTGAACGATCCACATGTAGATCGATTGGTCTACGTAGATAAAAAAACAGAACAAACATGATCGATCGATCCATATATAGACCGATCGATCTAAATAGTTTCACGAAAACAAAAGGAAAAACTAGATTCATGAATGTTTTCTAAGTCTGGGAATCAAAAATCAATGAAAAACAAAGTTTCTGTTTAAGAATCACTAAAATTCAATGAAAACAAACATGAGGATAAACAGATTCGTCATGCACCTTCGATTACCTAGAATTAAAACTAGAACAGAGAGTTTTTGATTTTGGAGAAATTTTAAACAAAAAAGAACGATTCAATGTGACCTGAGTTTTTTTGTAATGTAGAGCAAAATAGGTATGTTTGAAAAATAGGTTATTTAATTAATTTTAATAAAATAGGTTATCCTAGTAATATGTAAAATAAAGTAGGTTATATTAGTCAATTTTTTCTATTTAGTGTGTATGTTTAGATATTTCTCATGATTTTTGGATCTTTGTTTCCTCGATCTTAGGGGGTTTATTAGAGGATGGATTTTAATGGATTTCTATGGATTTTAATGGATTTAGAAATCATATGTTATTCAATCAATGATTTTAAAATACATATTTATAAATCATGTGTTATTTAAGTATTGATTTTGAAATCTATGATTAAAACATGTGGTATTTAAGCATTGAAATCTAGTCTATTGGATTTACAAATCCACTTTACTTGATTTTAAAATCCTATAAATTTAGAAATCCACAAGGATTTTTAAATCCATTAAAATCCACTCTCCAATAAACCCCTTAATGTTTTGATTATATTTTGTCAAGGTTTAAATATTTGCTGTACTTTTTTCAGTTCCAGTACAAATTTTAGATCCATATATTTTTTTTCCTATCTAAATGCTTTATATTTATCCCAAAAGAAAATGCACCAGGAAGTAAATACGATAAATAAATAAGACGAATTGTTTTGTGACAAACAAAACAAAAGAACTTACCAAAAAATCAAAAACATAAACAAAAGCAAGTCTAACTAGAAATTCGGTTAAGAATCAAAAGCATAATAAAAAAAGTAATAATAAGAAGAAGATCACGGATAAAATTAAGAAAAAATTATCCACAGTGCCCTTTTTTGAAAACTACTTGTGTGAAATACTCATTTACTATTCACCCTTCTTTCAAATACCCTTTTTTACTATTTTGGTCATATGAAAAGACCGAAAACTCCCTGCCCTCTTTTACTATTGCTTTCTCTTTCTCACGTGCCTTTATGCCATCTCTCTCTTACCAATTTTCTGTCTCACCCATCTCTCTCCTATCTCTCTCCCTCCGATCTCGACATCCATTATCGAGATCTCTTATCTCGACCAAAACTTTCTCAATAATTCAATGTTTTAATCTAAGAAATTATACCGTTTCCTTCATAAATAATGATTCTAGCGATGATTTCCAAAATTTAAGAGCATCCTCTTCTAAATCCAGTTTTCCTCTAAATCTTGAATTAGATCTCGTTTTCTCAATTTCTACTCATAAGAATTGGGATTTTGTTTTTCAGTTCATGGGAATTGGGATTTTGTATTTTTGTTAAATTGGGATTTCGTTTGTCTGTTAAATTGGGATTTCGTTTTTCTGTTAAATTACTGAAAGTGGAGATGATGAAAAAGAATCCTATGGAGACGAAGACAAGGACAAGGACGAAGACAGGTTTTTTTTGCTATGGAGACTAAGACAAGGATGAAGACAAGTATTTTCCTATGGAGACAAAGACAAAGACAAGGACAAGGACAAGTACGACGATGAAGACAAGTAATTTGCTATAAATTCTGCTATGGAAACGAAGACAAGGACGAAGACAAGTATTTTCCTATAGATACGAAGACAAGGACAAGGACGAGGACAAGGACAAAGACAAGTATTTTGCTATAAATTTTGCTATGGAAACGAAGACAAGGACGAAAACAAGTATTTTGCTATGGAGGCGAAGACAAGGAAAAAGACAAGAACGAGGACGAAGACAAGTATTTTGCTATAAATTTTGCTCTGGAGATGAAGATAAGGACGAAGACAAGGACGAAAACAAGTATTTTTGCTATGAAGGCGAAGACAAGGACGAAGACAAGGACAAGGACGAGGACGAAGACAAGTACGTATTTCTAGTTTTAAAGACAAGGAAAATTAGTGTTATAAATCCAAAATCTAATACCATTCAGAGGTCATGGACATGCTGCAAGTCACAGTCTACTACATGAAGACAAGGACAATCCACATATTATATTACGATACCCACTTTCAGTATGAAGACATGGACAAAAGTATATGTTAATTCGAAGACATTGTTCACTTTTAATTAAAGACATGTACATAAGTCCAAATTGTGCCTTGTTTATCCAAATCCTCTTTGTTATTGTGTTGGTTATAAAGACATAGACAAATATTGTATTCAAATCAAACTATGAAGACAAGAACACTCCTGCTATTACATGTCCATGGTAGTATTATAAATGAAAGTCACAAGTCAAACTGTGATGACAAGGACACTCCTGCTATTATATGAAGATAAGGACGAAAGTTAATATCACTTTAATTAAAGACATGTACATAAGTCCAAATTGTGCCCACTTTGATCAACTCCTCCTTGTTATTGTGTCGGTTATAAAGACAAAGACCAATGTGGTATTCAAATCAAACTATGAAGACAAAATACAAAATGTTGACATAGACATATCTCAATGTAAATGTAAACACATGGATCAAATCTGTAGAACGTGGACTGGATCTTTTATTTGAAATGTAGGAATAAAGACATGGACCAACCCTGCACATAGTAATAGATATAATTCAATGTTACTATACAGAGACAAAAAAACATCAGCACGAGACATGGACAAGAAAACATTACTAGACAAGGATAACGAAAACATCATGAGACATTGACAAGAAGACATCACGAGACATGGACAAAAAAACATCAGCATGAGACATGGACATGTGATGACAGAAACCAAACCCTGAATTATACTGTTGTCCTTGTCTTCAGATCTGAAATCAAACCCTTTTTCACGTTCCTGATCGAAAACCAAAACCCCTTTTTCAGACAATAAACCTTCTCTCAGATTGAAAACCAAAACCCCAAAGACAAACCCTAATTTCTGAAATCCAAAATCTATCCCTTTCACGTGGATATGTCAAACACTTTAATGTGGAAAATCGAAAAAATAAAGGGTTTTACAAATTGAAAATTTATCATAAACTGTAAGAAATTTTAAAACTAGGAGAAGAAAGGGTTTTACAGAGAGAAGAAACCAAATTTACCTTATCCCGATGAAGAAACCAAAATTTAAACGACTCTTAAACCTCGTTTCTTGAAGATTTTACTGGGAGAAGAAGATGAAAAGATTGAAGATTTTAGAGAGAGAGAAGAGAAGGTCTCGCCTTTAACAGAGAGAAGAAGATGAAAGGGGTCCAAGCCTTTTTGCTTGAGAAGTCAGAACCTGACCGTGAGGCGGGGGCAGCAAAGTTTTTGTCATTTCTTCTTATTTTGAAGGTTATATTAGTCTTTCCAAAACACAAAAAGGGCATTTGAAACATGATTGAAAAAATAGGGCATTCCATACAATTAGTTTTTTAAAAAAGGTATTCTGGATGATATTCTCTAAAATTAATATGAAGTTTTTCCAATTTCTTCTCGTACTTGACGATTTTGGAGGAGGCACGAATCATGTCTCTAGTATTAGTTTCAATCAAATCAGCAACTCCATGACAAGTGAGATAATGCAAACTCTTTATTTCTAGATCATAAGAAGCCTCGAGAAGTTGATCGAGATGCAATTGTTCCCTTTTTATAAACTCAGAATCCTATTTTTTGAGCTCTTCTTTGGATGGAGAAGACAAATCACCTTCGAGGACAACGTGTTTTTTGCAAAATTCAATCACTTTTTCAAGAGTATCTCCTGCAATATAAGAAACACTAGTTTTTTCGACGTCGTTTTCTTCGAGAACGTAAGCAAGAGTCTGTGACTTGAGAGCCACGGCTTCTTCAACCTCGAAAGACACATCATCGTAGCTAGTCAACACAATCATCTTCATTGATTCTTTATGAAAAAGTGAAGAGAGATATAAGAAATTATTATAAATTTTTTTTTGTGGTGAATTAATGAAAGAAAAACCTTTATATAAGTCTTTGGAGTCGGCGATGTTTTTTTCAAAATAATGGGATAAAAACTATATTTTTAGAAACGAAATCATCTAATGTAGTAAACTAGTTATCAGTTTCCCAAAACTATATTAAAATAAACAGGATACTTTCAGTTTTATACGATTTTAGGAGCAATATCTTTACATATTATATTCGGAATTATCCTTATTGGTTTAACAGAAACCGCAAACAATTATGATCAATTTAATGTCGGAAATTTTTACATTAATCTTCTTAGGGTTGGATTGTGTTTATGTTAAAAGCGTCTACCCAAAAAATCTTCTTCATACTCATTGATAATTGATTTTTCCTCTTTCAGTTATTAGTTTTTTTTATAAAAAAAAAACTTATTAAATCTCGCTTTATACGGCGGATACAATCCTATACTAATATTATCACAAGAATAAACAAATATAAGATATTAATGAACTTCATTAATATAATATAGAAAATTAAAAATGTTCAATTATTAAAATATTTAAGTACATAAAAGATTACATCAATTTTAAAAATTTATAAATAAAATATGTAATGCATTATCACCCTAACAAATAAATGTTTTATTAAAATTAATGGAGAGCCATCAATCAACTATTCTGAACCTAAAAACCATGAATCTGACTAAACCAAATTATAATTTAAACTCAAATCTTTTTTTGGAAGTGGATTTTAGCCTAGAGGCAGGTGGTAAGTCGACTGAAGGCATGCATGCTTGTACATCTCGGGATCGAGTCTCACCGCCTACATTATGTAGGCATTTGGCTAATAGACCGGCCAGTTGTGCCCCAATATTGACAAAAAAAAAACTCAAATCTTTTTATTGTTCAAACATACTTCATTAAATTATAATTTAAACTGAAATCAAATTTATCTTTAGCATACGAAAAATAAAATAAATACCGTAACAAAACATAACCAAATCGGTGTAAAAGTAATTGATTAAGATCATTAAATTTTTTGAAAAGCTTGATATATCAGTTTTATAAAAAAAAAAAAAAAGAATTATTGTAATGGGTGATTTGGATAGATTTTCTCTTTGAACACCATTTTAGTTCTCAGTAGGATTTGACCTCTCCCAGTTACATGAGATAAATCCAATTTTTAACAAAAAAAACACCTAAAAGGTTAAAATTAACAACAACAATAAATTAACTAAAAATCTCTAGTTGCTTAAGAGCCTCATTAAAAGTCTCAAATTTAGCTATCTTTTTTCACTGTTTTAACCCTAGGGTTTTTAGCCTACCACTAACAATTGATATTTCCATAGTCGTCTCTATATATATATATATATATATATATATATATATATATATATGAATTTAAGTAATAAACATCAAAATTAAATAAATTATTTGTGAAAATATAAGTTAAAAAACATGAAACCTCAATTTTGAAAAGTAGTTTAAACAGTACTTTATGTGGTTTGGTTGAAACAACTATTAGTATTCCATTTATTTAGCGTGTATGTTTAGATATTTCTCTTGATTTTTGGATCTTATGTTTCCTGGATCTTAATGTTGTGATTATATTTCGTCTAGGTTTAAATATTTGCCGATTTTTTTCGGTTCCAATTCAAATCTTTAGATAATGCATATATTATTTCCTCTCTAAATGCATCATATTTATCTCAAAAGAAAATGCACCAGACATTAAGGCCTTGATTGGTAAAGGTTTTTGTTGAGCATAATGTTTTTGTAGGAACCAATCATATTTGAGAAATTTAAAATAAACAAATATAATTGGTTCCTACAAAAGCATTATACTCAACAAAAAGCCTTACCAATCAAGGCGTAAAAAGTAGCTACGATATAATTCTCAAAAAAAAAGAAAGAAGTAGCTACGATATGTAAATAAATAAATCAATAAATAAAACGAATTGTTTCGTGACAAAAACAAAAACAAAAGAAAGACTAATTGATTGTCATCGATCTAGCAACTTAAAACTCGGTTAACTAAGAATCCAAAGAATACCAAATCCAATAAGAACATATTTAAAATTAACATAAACTTGTTTCGATTTCTTCTCGTACTTAACGAATTTGGAAGAGGCACGAACCTTGTCTCTAGTTTTAGTTTCAATCAAATCAGCAACTCCTTGACAAGCGAGATAATGCAAACTCTTTATTTCTAGATCATAAGAAGCCTTGAGAAGTTGACCGAGATTCAATTTTTCTCTTTTTATAAACTCAGAATCCCATTTTTTGAGCTCTTCTTTGGATGGAGAAGACAAATCATCTTCGAGGACAACGTGTTTTTTGCAATATTCAATCACTTTTTCAAGAGTATCTCCTGTAATATCAGAAACATTAATTTTTTCGACGTCGTTTTCTTCGAGAACGTAAGCAAGAGTCTGTGACTTGAGAGCCACGGCTTCTTCAACCTCGAAAGACACATCATCGTAGCTAGTCAACACAATCATCTTCAATGATTCTTTGTGGAATGCTTAATAAAGATATAAGAATTTATTAGAATATTTTTATGCTGAGTATTAATGAAGCAATAACCTTTATATAAGTCTTTGGAGTCGGCGATTTTTTACCAAAATAATGGGATAGAAAAAAGAAATATATTTCACCAACGAAATCATCTAGTGGAGTTATCCGTATCCTAAAATAATTTAAAATAAACAGGAAAGTTTCAGTTTTGTACGATTTTTAGGAATCACTAGGATTATATTCGCGTTATAATGCGGGATTTGATTGTTTAAATAATTCGTGTTCATTTAAGTTATTAGATCTGTGTTGATATTTTTAGTATATTGGTTTCGATATGTTATTTAAAAGGCTTGAAACCCGAACCGAAATCGATCCGAAGAAAAACAGAATCCAACAAAATATCCAAATGGATCCAAAATTAATGTACCCAGAAAACCAAATCCGAACAGAACTGAACACAAATCAAGAACCAAATTTTAGTTTTTTACAGTTTTTATATTAATTTTTTAAAATTTTAATTTTTATATAAAAATATCCAACCCGTAATTGATCTATACTGATCCACACCATATCTGAAAAATAAAAATAACTGAATAAATATTAAATCAAAAGAACCAAAATACTTAATTAGAGGAACTGAATCCGACAAAATGCCAGAAATACATCCTAAATCCATGTATCCAGAAAACTGAATCCAAACTTGAACCGGAGTCGGATTAAAAACTGAATTTGTACCCGATAAATATTTATTAATTTTCGTTTTTTGTTTTTTTAAAAATAAAATTTTATTAGTTTTGAATTTTTATATAAAAATCTCTAACAAAACTTATCTTAAGCCTATTTTTAAAGGTAGTTATTAATCTTAGGTTAAATTTTATCCTAAAGTCAAAACTATAGTGTATTTGAAGGTGTCTTCCGCTTTAATATGTAAGATATCTTTACATATAAATTTCGGATTATCCATCTTCGTTTAACAAATGTTAAATTTTCTTATTTATTGTAAATCAAATATAAACATTTTATATATCTTATCAAAGGACTACTAATAATTAGTAAAACAAATATTAGTTGATCATCATAAAATCTTTGGATTGTGTTTATGTTAAAAGCGTATACTCAAAAAGACTTCTTCATATTCATTGATAATTAATTTTCCACCATTTTCAATTATGAGTTTTGTTTATATAAAAATTTATCAAAATCTTGCGTCATAGTGTGTATAATTCTTATATAATTAGCAATTTCAATTATTGAAATATTTAAATAAATAAAAGATTACATCAATTAAAAATTTAATAAATAAAATATGTAATGAAAATATCACCTAACAAACAAATGTCCTATAGAATTAATTGAGAGCTATCAATCAACTATTCTGAACCTAAAATCCATGAATCTGACTAAACCAGATTATAATTTAAACTCAAATCTATTCTTTTTTTTCAAACATACTTCATTAAACTATAATTTAAATTAATCAAATCAAATTTATCTTTTGAATACGAAAAATAAATTTCCAATATTAAAAGAAAACCTCTGAGACCCATATATATGTGAATTAGTGAGTTAAATTTTGTGGCCCATTAGGCCCATCAGGCAGGAGATTCAAATTTGAATGGAAAAAAAATTTGTTGGAGAAGATAAGGTTGAGCAACCAACCCTAAAAGCCAAGTCACACTTCTTTTATAAGTGATTAAATCCAGCGCTGATTTTTTTCCTTACCTTCTTCCCTCTTCTTCCCTATGCGAACTCGTGCTCCTAATTTTCGCTTTGTGCTTTCGAAATTGGTTGAGCCAATTATATAATCTTCAAGCTGGTAAGGAATCCAGTTCGAACAGTCATGTTTCAGGGTTCATATATTTTTCTCTACTGATCTGTTGATCGTGGTTTCTGTACAATTAGAAAGATCCCTCTCTTAAGAATCTGTAGCCGAAAATCGTTTGTCAAACGTGATATGTGAGTCTTAAAGTTTTAATTTAATTAAAGTTAAATTTGTCTTATTATTTAAATAATTATTAAAGTATTTTATTAAATATAAATATAAATTATAAGTATAAATATAAATATTTTTATAAATAAGTATATAAATGTTATAATTATTATATTATTAAGTTTAAGTAATTGTGTGACTGCTTGTTATTAGGATAGTTGTGTGATTATATTATATGATAAATATATATATATATAAATATTATTAATATTGCGATATAAAATATGGTTGAGAATAATAAATATTTTGAGTTGGTAAAGTGAAAAATAATATTTAAGTATGTTGTGAGCTTTCTCATAAAGTGTGGTAATACGGAATTCAACTTTGGCTACGGACCGGCATTCCTATGGAAAAAGGACAGATGGTCTGAAGTGGGCCGACGGGAACGCTTCAGTCCAAAAACCGCTGACGAGCTAAATAAGTACTTTGAACCATCTAGAGGGTGGTGGACCAGGCTTTAACCATCTAGAGGGTGGTGGGTCATTATGTGTAGAGTTGACTGCTACAGCGGACCGACATGTTTTGTATAATTTGTTGAAAAACACGAGTTGTATATGATTGTTTTCTTTGTTAAGATAAATTTACTTTAATTAGGCTAGAACTTTAAGACTCAGTGGGCAGAAGTGATCTTTTTAGTGAATATTTTATATTCATCTCTCTTTTTTCCCCACTTTCCATATCAGTTCGAGGTTTGTGAATAGTTGGTTTGAGTTTCCGGTTTATTCAAAATTTTTGCGGTTTTATTTTGTTATTTCAATGACATTTTTATTTTATGTAAAAAAAAATTTAAAACACCATTTTAGTTGTTAGTTGGGTTTGATAGATCCAATTATTAACAAAAAATACCGAAAATTATACAACAACAATAAATTAACGAAAAAAAAATCTCGAGTTGCTAATTAAGAGCCTAAAAATCTCAATTCTAACTAGCTTGTTTTTCACCCTAATCCTTTTTGTTTCCATATTTTTGGCTTCAGGTTTGGGCATTTTCGGAATTGGGTTTCAGATCAAGCGTTAGTGATGGGTTGCTTTTAAGTCTCAACGGTGGCTCGTTCGGCTCTGTTGTTGGTGGTACTCGTCGGTATCTTGTCTCGGCTTTCATCGTTGCATCAAGTGGCTGTTGGATTTTAGCCTTTTTCGTGGGATGGTGATGGATCTCCGCAGACTTACTCTGTTGTGGCCTCTATAGTCTGAGCTTCTAGGTGATGGCTGCTCAATGTTTGGATCTGATAACCCGATGCTCTTGCCCCTTTGTTATATCGCCCTTTTGTGTAGGTGTTTGGTTTAGCAAATACCTTGGTTTAGTTTGTTTCTCCTCCACTTCTAGAATACTTGTCTAGAGTGGGATGGAGCTTTGGATTTTGGGAATGAGTTTCCCCTACAAAATAGGTATATCTGTTTAAATGGTTTGTGTGATGCATCCTAGATTAGCCATTGGTCTTAGAACGGGTTCTTAGAACTAGTCCAATCGGCTTATCTTTGATATAGGTAAACTTCAAGAAGAGACGTTCTGTTTTACACATCCAGTTCTTTCCGGTAACATATCCGGTGCTCTTCCGGTTTCTTTTGGTGTTTTTTGGCGGTTCCCCTTTTGGGTTTTTGCCACCGGACTTCGTTCTGGCGCTTCTCTATGCTCTCTCTATAATTCATTACCGGTGTTTCCATCTTTTCATGTAGTAATTCTTCGATGGCTTACTTAAGTAAGTTTGAGATCACTAAAGTTGAGTCTGGCGCGGAGTCTTTTGAAGGAGGAGTTTTACCGGTTGAATAAAAAACTTCAGATTTGTCAATGGATTCGGAAGTTATCATATGAGTTCTATTTAGGGAGACAAGGTAAACCAAGAGTTGAGATCGACGATGATCTCCTTGTCAACGTTTGGGTCTACTGTTTAGCCCATTTTATGTTCCTTTTCCTTCTTATTGTAGAAGTGAACTTATGTTACCGTAGCCCATTGTGGGCAAATATTTAATAAAAGCTTAAAGGCGATTAAAAAAAAAAAAAAACGAGCTTGTTTTTCACTATTTTAACTCTAGGTTTTGTATCCCACACCACTAACAAATGGGAAATTACTTTGGACCAAACACCGAATACCAATATAGAGGCACAACATAACAATTTATCTTATACATGGATTAGTACCTTGTGGCTATTATAGTAATATGTCTAATATAATTTGATTTCTCATATACTTTCATTCTTTGTTTCTTTGGAGAATCTTGTATATATAATATGCAATTTAAAATAAAATAACCATATTTATTCCAAAAAGATGAAAAATAATATAACAATGCACCGAAACATAGGGAAAAATAGAGACGAAGCACTAATCAACAACCTAGAAACGTAAAAAATGGTTCTAAATCTATCGAACGCTCATCGATCATAGGCGAAAACTCTACAAATTTTCTGACGAACTCAACTTCCTCAGGTGATAAAACGAGGATCTCGTCACTAGGTTTAGTTTGGAACAATTCATCAACTCTCTCTCTGCTGAAAAAATAAGAGATATTCTGTATGTTTTATCAGAAGCATCTTTGAAGCTTTTATACAACTTCTTTATTTCCCATTTTATATATTCAGGATACCCTTCAGAGAGTTTTTCTCTATAGGAAGAAGAAGAAGCTGAGCAGTCATCACCATTGATGAGAGCGAGTTTCTTACAATACTCCATATATTCGGCAAGAAGTTTATGAACTCCTTCGTTGGAGTCGTGAAATTCAGGCATCTTACCTTTACCTTTAGTCTCTGAGTCCATTTTCTCCTTAGACATGGTTCGTTTTGTTGTGAGAAAGTGATGAGAAATTGAAGATTTTATAAGTAATTAACAGTTTGTGTGGTGAACGAAATATAATAGGTATATTTAGAGTGGGTACTTTTACCAAAATTTTAGGATATATGAAAATAAAAGATACTTATCCGAACAAATTATTTTTAAATAATGTATACATTACAAAGTTTAAACTACTTTTTTTTTTTTGTCGGAAAATGGGAGCAAAATGCGTCCCTAACCTTTATTCAAGAACAAATAAAACTAAGAAACATATCGTTTTAACGTGAACACACCATCCACGTCATCATCCAAAACATCCCGGACACATTCCGGACATGAATCAAAAACATGTAAACCAGTAGATAAAGAGAAGGCATAATTTGCTAAACCATCCGCTAGACGGTTAGTCTCTCGATACACATGACGAACCTGGACAGCCCAGTTCTTCTTGAGAAAGCCATAGCACAAGTGTGCCAAGAAGAACAGCGGATGTGAGTCATCAATCCATGTAGTAAGAAATCCCACTACTAACTCCGAATCTATCTCGAGTACAACTTTTGGTACTCTCCTCTCCCAAGCAATGGCCAAGCCATAGTATGCACCCAACAGCTCCGCTAAAGGCCCTGAACACACCCCGATATTGACAGCAAAACCCGCCAACCAGACTCCATTCGAATCCCTAACAACTCCGCCGGCCGTGGCTAAGCCCGGATTACCATGCGAGGCACCGTCAGTGTTAATTTTTATCCAATCATCTTCAGGTGGCTTCCAAGCAATGGCCCGTTCGATATAGTTGTGACGAGTCACCAGACCTGTCAAACAAAAAGCAAGAGAAACTTCATCCGCAAGCTTAGTCAAGAAAGTGATTCTATCCCGGCAAAGCTTATTTGATCCAAATACATTCCCGCATCACCATTTCCAGCCCCACCAAACCGACACAGCAAAGACCGTAGACCACTTACTTAAGCAAAAAGGTGAGTCATCACACAAATTGTATAAAACCATTCCAATAGAGATTGGGAAAAGAAACCTCGCCGAGAATGAGGACGCAACAATATGGTCCATATACCCTTCATAGAAGGATAATCACGAAGAATATGCATTATAGACTCGACGCCACCATGACAAATTGAACACACAGCAAACAGACTCAAATGACGCCGGAAACGTTCCTCATTCGTCATCAAAATTTGATGAACACCTTGCCACAGGAATAAACAAGTTCTCTCTGGTACTTCAACATGCCATACTTTATAAAAAAGAGAGCTTACATCTGGCCTCGAAGTGTTATCTCTTTCCAACAGAGCATAGGCGGACTTGACCATGAACTTACCATTGGCACAACCCCCCCAAGACAATCTATCCTCCACACCCATGACATTATTCACTACGAAAGCTCCTAGCTGCAGCCTAAATTCCATCGAAACAAAAGGAGAAATCAGATCCTAATTCCAACCCACTCCTTCTTGCCAAAGCTCATGAACCCGCATCACTTTAGACTCCTTCAGGATGCTACTTACCAACGATTCAATAGGTGCTTTACCCGAAACACAACGATCAGTCCAGAAACATATCTTGGTACCATCCCCAAGACCCAATTCAAACCCTCCAAAACGACTGCCTTACTTCCTACTTCAATACTTTGCCATGTCGATGACTTCGGACCCAAACGATGCAGCCACGAAAGATCCTGAACATGCGATACCTTATACTTACAGTGCAATAATTTCGACCATAGACTCTCCTCATCATTAAGCATTCAGAGAGCTTTATTCATCAAGCAAGGTTTGCGAATACCAAGCCCACCCTCTTCTTTTCGTGAACATACTCTCTTCCAAGCAAGAAGATGTTGTTTTCACTTCTCTGGTGTACTTCCCCAAATAAAGTCTCGAGAAATCCTATCTAACTTCTTTAAAGTCGATGCCGGAAGAGTAATGGTACTCATAGTATGAATTGGGATCGAAGCCAAGACCAATTTGGTTAAAGTAACCCTCCCTGCAAGGCTCAGAAACCTACCTCTCCAACCCGAGAGTCGCGATGACACCTTCTCTATAACCTCACCAAATGTATCCTTGTTAATCCGTTTTTGCAGAACCGGTATTCCCAAGTACTTCCCAAGATCACAAGAAACTTGAATACCACTCACAACACTTATACGATGCGCTAAATCTCGTGAGACATTAAAAGAGAAGAAGATTTTTGACTTTTCAAGACTAAACTTCTGTCCCGATGCACCACAAAAAAGTCTCTAGAACGGTTCGAATGACACCAACTTGAGTAACAGAAGCCTCAGCGAATAAAATGATATCGTCTGCAAAACAAATATGTGAGATATGTGGACCACCTCTAGACAAACATATAAGCTTCCACTTACGCTCCGCAACAGCGAGATCAATGAGGTGGCAAAACCTTTATATGCAAAGCATAAAGAGATAGGGAGATAAAGGATCTCCTTGTCTTAAACCACGTTCAGGTTTAAACCGTGTAGTTTTCTCACCATTCCATAACAAGGTCATCCAAGGACCAGCCACCGAATCCATAATCCAATTAACCCAGGCAGTTGGTAGCTTTGCCACAACAAGAATATTACGAAGAAAATCCCACCTAACCCGATCATAGGCCTTCTCGAGATCTAGCTTTAACAACATCCAGCCTTTAAGTCCCTTCTTCTTTCTCATCGAATGCACAACTTCTTGGACGACCACAACATTATCCGAGCTAAGTCTCCCAGGGATGAAACTCGACTGAGCTGGTCCAATAATCTTTGGCATCAAGGTCTTCGATCTTGTCACCATGGTCTTAGTAATCACTTTAAAAAGCACATTACACAGGCTAATAAGACGGAACTGAATCATCCTCTCCGGCTTCAAAACCTTGGGTATCAACACTGCAAAAGCATCATTCGTTCCTTCCGGTAAAACTCATGTAGCGTAAAAACTCAAGACAAAACGAACCACAGAAGGACCGACACATTCCAAGAATCTTGATAAAAAACCGGTTGAAAACCATCCGGTCCCGGCACCTTATACTTACCCATACGATGTAAAGCATTCTCGACCTCGCATGAAACGAAAAGTTTCTCCAAGAAGGTGCGGTCACTTGATGATATATCCGGGAACTCATGAGCTGAGAGAGTCAAAGGGACAGCCGGCACATCATGTAAAGAATACAACTTCTTATAGAAGTCTACCGCCAAGTACTCGAGTTCCCTAGCATCCGTAACCCAATTCTCCGCCTCATCTTTCAACATATCCACACGATTCCTATGTCTCCAGATTATTGTATAGATGTATGAAACAACTTGGTATTACGATCACCAAAAGCAATCCACTTCTCTCTAGACTTCTGAAACCACACAAGTTCCTCTTCTTCTAAAACAACCTCTAGCTCTTTAGTTAGAGATGCTTCTTTCTCCAAAGGTTCTGTACACTGATTAGTTTCTAATTCCTTCTGAACATCCTCAATATCACGCATTAAAACTGCTTTGCGCGCATAAACATTGCCAAAAACCTCCTTATTCCACTTCTTCAACTTCTGTTGTAACCCACTCAGAGCTTGAGGAGTAGTTAAATTACTGTTCCAAGAAGTCTCAAGAAGCTCACGAAAACCCTCATGCGTAAGCCACGCAGCCTCGAAACGAAAGGGCCTACGGCTACGGTCCATTTGTACTACCGGACTCAACTGAACGAACAAAGGGGTATGGTCTGAAGTAAAAAATGGTAGATGTTGTACCGTAGCATCTTACCATCGAAGACGAGCTCTCGCATAACAAAGCACACGATCAAGACGTTTTGCAATATACGTTTGCTCTATACGTCCCCTCCGCCAAGTATATCGTCCTCCTTTAAAAGCCAAATCAATTAGAGAGTTTTGACTAATCCATCTCCCAAACTCAACTGAGTCCTGTGATAAACAACCATTCCCACCAATGCGTTTGTCAAGTCGTACAATCATATTAAAATCCCCTCCTACAAACAGCGACTCCGTAATACTCTGCAAAACAACGCTCAAAGCGTCCCATAACCTGCTCCGTCTACTCACTGATGGGGCCGCATATACAACAATCATGTGAAATTTCTCGATTCCATTATCAACACTAAAATGAACGAATTGTTCTGAAGACCCTATAATGCTCACAACACCAACTTCTTGCTTCCACAAAACCCACACCACCGCTTTGACCCACCGAATCAACTCTAAAGGACCCATCAAAACCAAGACCTTGGCAAATCCTCCTTGCATTATCACCACCCGCATGAGTTTCAAAAAGCGCTAGAATATCCGTCAGATATCTCTTCAACATATATCTAATTGCTCTTCTAAAAGTAGGTTTATTTGCCCCTCGGTAATTCCAGAGAATGCAATTCATCATAACAAACTCAAAACAACAAAGCGAAAAGGAGAAAAGCACCATCGACTTAGGCATTAAGCCTGCAAAGACTCCCCTCCAACAACACGAGAATCCCCATTATACAACGCTTCCAAAGCCAAAGATCTATCTCCTCTAATAGGCTCCTCCATAGTATTTGCATCCTCCAACTTCTGCATACAAGGGTCATGTGCGACTCCTAACAAAGAAGCCGTTGAAGCCACGATTCCCTCCGAAACATGCATGTGCTTCACACCGTCAATTACAGGCGATAAGACATCACCGCGAGAACTAGTTCCCACTGAGTGTCCTTCGCCTACTACTTCGTCCAAAGCTCCATCTCCCACCATTATATTCATCGCTCGCACATTTGAATTAAATATAACACCACGCACCGGCTTAAAATGAAAAGGTTTGGGTCGAACCTTCTTATCAATACCACAAACTCCCAAAACTTTCTTAGCATGAGAATGACCCGCATTGCTTTGGTTAGAATGGCCTGAGACTCCCCCACTACCACCAGAGACATTCGAAGATGCAACCAAATTCACATTAAAATCGGTAGACATAGCATTCTCCTTGTCTTTCAAATTCTCTCGATTAAACTCCTTTAAAATTGGTTGTATCTTACCTCCTCCCTCAACTCTAGACTTATTAGAAGAGACTGGTACAGTTCTCGATGCAATCGTTGTAACATGTACCTTTTGCCTAACAACATCACAATGCTCTGCACTCACCTCCAAACTTGCATTATCCTCTCCATCCACACATAAACTATCAAAACGATTCGAAGATGAAGACTTCATTGGATCCGAAACAGGCGGAGTGTTCACAGGATTCAAAGCCGTAACCGAACTTGAGACATGATTTGAGGGCAAATCACGCCTACGTGCTACTTTCTTCACAGACAAGAAACCATCGTCCCCACTCTTAGTATGCCTGTGCTGATTATTTACTTCTTTAGTCAAAGATGGTTGGATTCTCTGAGTATCCGACCCTGAACTCGAGTTCGAACCAAGCACTCTCCGTTGACACGCACCCGCCGCGTGTCCATAGATCCCACAGTTAGCACAAATAATCGATAACCCTTCGTATTCAACAAAGTATTGCTCACCATTAACAAGAACCGACCCTTTCAAGGGCTTAGCTAAGTTCACCTCCACACACATTCTTGCAAAGCGAGCTCGTTCCATGCTTCTCGTTATTCCATCAACTCTAATCGGATCTCTAACTCCCCTAGCAATTTTCATAATAATTGCCGAATGATAAAAATACACCGGTAATTGAGACAAACGGACCCAGACCGGCGTAGTAGTAATATCATCCTTACGAGGATCAAAATCCTCATGCCAAGCCTTCATCAACAAGTAACTTCCGAAAACTCTCCATGGTCCACCCGTTAAAGCAGATAAACAATCCTTCTCGACTTCAAAACGAACCATAAAAAGTTCCTTGGTAACTTTGTCACAGCCATATCCCCTATAGGTTTCCACAACTCCTTAAGCTTACGCTGCATCACGGAACCGCCGCACTACAACCCAAAATTTTCACGATGATGCAGTCTTTCCACAGCCTCTTCATGGCTGTAATAACTTCTTCACCAATCGTAATCACAACTTGACCTTCCTCTCCACTTGGGAACTCAACCGTAGCTTTCGCCAAGACAAAAGATTCCTCAATTGCCATCTCCAGAGATTTAATACCTCCCTCACGAGAACCTGTCACTTTCGAAGCCCACGAGCCAACCGCTGCAGCAGTGTTAATAGGTAAAGTCACTAAACTCCGATCTGAACCCTCCTTATTGGTGTCACGAGGAGCAATAAAGCTAACATCACTACATCCTATTCGATCCCCCATTATATGATCACTCACCACCAAATCTTTTGATGTGGTTACGGACCATGTTGGATGTGAGACGAGTGGCCTATCTCGTTCACCAGCATCAAGCATGGTTTCATCCGTAACCCTATTTTCCAAGGCCATAATTCCATCCGAAATCACCATAGAACTCTCGTCCACACCATCTACCAAAGCCGAACCATCACCACACCCACCTAAAGCGACCGCACCATCCCGAGCAAGCCCAGGGTCCGGCGGTCTTCCAACAATTCCGGCCTCGATCATATTAGCATCCTCCGCAAGTTCCTTCGTAAACCCTACCGCCGCCATCTCTTGTTCTTATGTAATCCATAAACACAAAGTTTAAACTACAAAAAAAAAAAAAAAAACTACTTTTTAATACGGGGAATTTTTAATGTTACTATATATTTTACTCAAAATATCTAAGGAAAACAGATCCAAAGAATTGGATCTAAACCTAAACAAAGTCGAGAACTGAATAAATATCTAAAATGTTGAGACATAATTATAATCTTAAAAATCTTAATTATTATTTCTCTGTAAATTTTAGTAACCTAATATTAATAAACTGATACATACGAAGAACGCAAATCATGCATATATATCTACTAGCATACTATAAAGAGTTAATGAAAGGAACATTGAATTTACGAAGATTACATGTAAAAAGTTATACAACTTATTGATCCTTACCTTATCCCACTATTTTAGTCAAAGTTACAAGCTAATTTGTCGTCCTTGAGGACCTTCGACTATATATATAACGAAGTAAGTATATATTAAACGGTTGTAACTCAAATGATCAGCACTTGAAAGCATTTCCTTAAAGGAAATCATATGAATTTCTTATTTGAAAAGCTTTGAGCAGCAAAGAATCCATAGGAGATAAACTTTGACCAAGAAGACTCGTAGACCATGACGTGATTGAAGGAAGTGTTGTATTTGTTGCCATGTTCAAGTTCATGTCCGTAAGACTCGTATGTGAATTATTACTAATGTTGTCTGATAAGTAACTATCGGTTTGTGATTGGATATGATTGAAATTGTTAGTATTGATCATGACATTTGTGGATGAGAGACTCCCAAACTCGATATCTCCAAATTCATGATTGCCCATTGATGAGTTTGCTTCGCATGGAGATTCAAGAGATGGTTGAGAAAATTGTGGTTGCTCTTGTGGCTTTTTTGCTACAGAGTTTTTCTTGAAAATTCTACATACCACCCATTCTTCCTGAAATCAAATGCATATCTATCATCAAAATAGTAAGTGAAAGAAGTAAAATAAAATTAAAATATTTAAACTTTCGTCAAAAGATAACTTTTGTTTTGTGAACAATTTGATCAATAAAGTTCTGATTTATACCTTAAACTCTATAATGTAGAATAACAACTATTTAAAGTTAATTCGATGTAGAAAATTGCAGAAATTCACATCTAACCACTTAACTAAATTTCCTTTATCAAAATATAATTAATCCATGAACCTAGTAATGTTGAGTATGTGTTCAGAAATTTATACGTTACCTTGGTAGGTTTGAAAGGTTGCTTGTTTTCAAGCCTATATTCATGCATTACCCAATTACTCTTCTCACCTTTTGGAGCTCTTCCTTTGTAGAAAACTAGGGTTTTCTTCATTCCTACTAAAATTCCGGTTCGATATATCCCTTTATCTTTACCGGTGGTTTTCCAATAGCCCGCTTCAGTTGCCCGGTTTGTCCTTAAACCGGTTGGGTATTTCCTGTCCCTTAAGTTAAAGAAGTACCACTCTTTCTCTCCCATTGAAGCCTTTGCTGCAGTCACAAATACTCACACAAACTTTGTTAGCCGCTAATGTGTTGTTTTCACTAAGTTCTTTCAATATAGTCTACTCATACAATAGCTCAAAGTAGTATAATAGCTATGTTTTTATATTAGCCAACAAAACCTACATATTAATAGCTTAATTAATTTTGTTAAAAAAATTTTTGATAAAGTAATTTTGTCAAAATGTTGAAGATGTTAGTTGATCAATCGTATGTTGTCTAAGAAAAATTTAAAACGCAGATATAGTTAGTCTTCATGTGTTTGGTAGGCTAGTAATATAAGGTGAATATTTGGTATTCATCATTTGGTTACAGATGACGTCGTATTAGACATTTTTTTATATGAAAAATATAATATAGAATATGGAATATGCACTCGTTATAAATATTGAACATTATTTGATATTATATCATAATTTATATACTTTTATATCTGTTTAAAAAAATATTATCTCACAATTTCATAGATATGAACATAAACTTAAGAATATATAATATAATTCTTGTAAGTTTTTCACATTTGTTAGACAGTAAAATGAAGAATTTGATCGGACTGATAATGATTAATATCAGAAAATATCAGTTATATATATATATATATATATATATATGTGTGTGTGTGTGTGAGAGAGAGAGTGTATGTGAAGATATATGCATGTATATAGGATTAGTTGAAAATAAATACACGAATATGTATTATATATATTAATTAACCTGGTAAATCCCAAGGTTCAGACTTGTTGAGATCAATCTCGACAATAGCTTTGGCTGTGAATCCAACATCCAAGACTTTCCGAGACAAATAATGTGTGATTAGTTCTTCATCTGTCGGATGAAATCTGAATCCTGCGGGAAGATTTTCCTCCATTGATGTTTCTTCTCCACAATTATAATTCTATGGTAATCAAATGATTAATCTACATAGAAGAATATAGTTTCTCCTCTCTTTTTTACGTTTTCCTCATGAAGATGAAAGAAAGAAAAAAGGAGAGATTTACATAAAACAGTTTTCTAACTTGGATAGTTGGATATATACTAACATGTATATGTAAGCAACGATGATTGTATCTATAAAAACAAATCTTGAAGGACAAGATGGTACCATTATTTTTTATATATAACCCCTTGAAAGGGTCAATTTATTAAATATCCCTAAACAAAAATAAAATTAACAAATTATCCTATCCATTTTTTTAATTTAGAAACTATTCTTGGCCCCACATGAGAAATAACAAAATTGTCCTTGGCGACATTAAATAGAAGAGGAAGAAAACAGCGGAGTATTAAATGCAGTGGGCCAATACATTTGATGTGTTGTCTCTGCGTGTGTACACGGTAAAAAATATTGTACCGATAAAAAATTTCTTATATACTAAAATTAGATGTAACAACCAGTAATATATTTTGCATACACGAATAAAATATTTTGTACATGCTACCATATTTTGTATCTACTAACATATTATGTATCCGCTAACATGTTATGTATCTGCTAACATATTATGTATTTGCTAACATATTTTGTATAACAAATTAAGAATTTCGTATCTGATAAAGAATTTTGTACCGGCTAAACGATTGTGTACAGCCTACAAAACCACGGAGTATGCAAGAATCGTAAAAGGTTGTTCATTAAGTACCTGGTAAACAATTTTGTGTCTGATAAACAATTTTGTTTCGTGTAAACGATTTTGTATAACTTACAAAAACAAGTAGCATGCAAGAATCGTAAAAGAGTTGTTGAATCCAAAATCTGATATTTGCTAACTTGTATATATCGTATACGTTACATGATTTATTATCAGGCACCTCAGTTTGTGTCTGCTACGACATATGTTACAAGGATTACAAATCCACTATTCATCTTCTTCCTCCTTTCACGTTTTCTCTAAAAAAATTTCACTTTTACAGGGAAGATACTCAATCACAGAAACAACCAACGGTAATACATTCAGCATGTCACAGATCTCAAGTTTTAAAAAAGAGATCGTGACAGAAAGAAGAAGAGAAGAGAAGAGAAAGAGAAGAAAGAAAGAAATGGTGACAAAAAAAAAAGAAGAGAAGAGAAGAGTGAAGGGAAGAGAAAAGGAAGAAAGAGAAAGAGAAAAGGAAGAAAGAAAAAAGAAGGTTGGTGAAGGGTATATTTGTCCAAAATTATCAACAAAATTGAAAAGGGCATTTGTTGAATTGGGCTTGGAATTTAGGACATCCACTCAAATTTCTCTTTTTTTAATGATCTCACACACGTATAATTTTATGAGCATTCAACAATGTAAATTATTAAGTTAATTTACAATTTTGTGGCAAGTGGCATTTAGCCTAGAGGTTGTGGTAGGTCCACTAAAGGCAGGTGCACTTGCACGTCAAGAAATCGAGTCTCACCGCCTGCATTATGTAGGAACTTGGCTAATAGGCCGGTCAGTTGTGGTCCAATGTTGATAAAAAATTTTTTACAATTTTGTGTGTAATATATAAAACACTACACATTAAATATGTTTAAATTTGTGGTCCATACAAAAAATAATAAAATAAATATGTTTAATTTTTTTCATTAAATTTGTCATTAAATATGTTTAAATTTGTCACGAAATAAAAAACTACACATTATTTTTGTCACTAAATGTGTTTAAGTTTGACAGTTGGCACCTTAAGAATACTACATTATGCTGTAATTGTCTTATGATATAGTCAATGTTCTTTCTAGTTCACGTTATCATAATAATACTTATCATAAGAAATACTTGTAATTGTTAAAAGAAAAAAATATTTATCATTAATAATAAAGACAAATAAGAAAAGATTATGAAACGAGATACTAGTCCAACCACCTTTACCCATCTCTACCCACCAAGAAACCCTAATGAGAGGTTGGAGTCTTCTTCATTCCTTTGAACCTTTAATTTGTTCAATTCGTCTTTCGACACTTGTCTTTTTCTACATTTACAGTACATACTCATTTATATACACGTGTCTGCAAATACAAAGGATTTTCGTGCATAAAAGAAACAATTATTAGTATTTATATCAAGAATAAATAAATTTGTAAACAAGAATGAATAATCATTATTTTCAAGTGAATGATTAAGTTTTTAATCAGCAAATAGAAAGGCAAACATACATCAACGTCGTCTATGCTGACAAAAAAAATAACCAAACTTAATTATTAATCATAGAAATTAGATAATACTGGTTTTGTTAATATAGTCATAGAAGTTTCTTGGCTACAGCCTACAAGTCTTATCTGGCTTGGGTAGTTAATAAGGTTATATAATTAATTAAGACAAGAGTTAAGTTAATTACTTGGTGATGAGTGGTTAATAAAATCCTGCCAACCCAGACAATATATACATATATGAGATTGTATAATCAATATAAAGTGGAGTAAATTTTGGTTTGGAACAAATTCTAGACCAGAGAGTTTGGTCTTTGTACCTAGACTTTATGTCAATCATTCCTACCATACGAAGACAATATTCACTTAATCTACTTATTGTTAGAAGTAGATCCGAAATCATATTTCGGTCAACGAAAATAATTAATGGATAAATCTCTCAAGGCTAGAACTTAGCAATCTAAGCGAGAATCATCTCCGCAGTTCGCAATCATCTCGGACGAATATCTTCTTAGTCAACTCGCCAAACTTGGGTGACATGTCTTCAAAAGGAAATAAAAATTTTCCTGACCTAATAAAGAAAATTTCCGAAAATCTTGTGAGAATCTTTAGAATCTTAAGAGAAATGTAATTTTTTGTAACTGCTTCTATGCTTTATAAATAGAGGTATAGTCCTTTGAAAGAGGGATCAAATTTTTGGATATTTGGACTTTGAGCAATAAACATCAAACTTGGCATCTTTGCATTGTCTCTTTGTTCTTCGAATTTGACAGAGTCATTGCCCTATCACAGTTCGATTTAGAACATCTAGTGCTAAATCCTGTTCGAACACTTACTACTTTCATCTTTCTAGTATCATAAATAATTACATACCTCACAATTTTTATAGATTTATTTTATCGACAATTAGAATGTCAAAATCTGACCCATATATAATTTATCTTCAAATATCAAACAATATCATACAAGGCTACATAATTCTATAATGTCTAACTTCAGTAAAAATACTTCGTAGAAATATGATGTGATCATGGGCGAATGGAACCAGACTCAACCTAGCAACTTCAACAACCTAAGTTCAAGTGAAGACTCGGACGTGGAAGAAGCTATAACTGAAGAAGTGATGACGGTTCCAGCTGGTCCAATGACTCGATCCAGAACGAAGCTATCTAACCAAGCCATCGGAGGACTACTTTCTCGACTCCAGACTCATGAAGAACCTCAATACCAACATACCTTGATGCTTGCCATGAGTATTCAAGAAGACTAACTTATGGGTGTGTAGTCCAACATACACTCTTTTTCCCTTAGTGAGTTTTGTCCCATTGGGTTTTCTCACAAGGTTTTTAATGAGACAATTCTGCTGCACAAATAAGAGGCCCATATGTTAGTTTATTTAGGCCTATTACTCTAAAAAACCCTACTTATTTTCGTGGCCTCTTTCATATTTAAGCACACGATTCTTTTGTAGACACTAAAGCAATTTCGAAATTTTAATTCTATAAGGGTTTTCCTTTGTTCTTCAGTTGGTGTGTCATATCCAATTGAAATCGAAGTTCAGTGTGTAATATCTGAATTTCTTGAGTCCTAAGGTGTGTCATATCCAAAGGCTCGTGGTTAGTAGCAGAATTGTTATCACTGTTGCGTTGCCTCCACCCCCATTTATCCCTGTTCGTTGTCTAATCTCAACCATTCAAGTTCGATTCAAGGAGGTTCATATCAAGTGGTATCAGAGCACACTTGGAGGTTGAGTCATTTATTTTTATCATCTCTTATCTATCTCACGTTCTTCATCCATTTTTCTCATCTTCCATGATTTTTTTCTTAATAAGAAAATCATAAAAAGTGTGTTAATATGTTTTTTTGTGTCGAAATCATCATTAGTTTGCTTGATCATCACATGTCTCTTCATTTCTACTACATCCATATCGTTTATTCATATTCACCATATGTTCTTCGAGTGATTCCTTGTTAGATATGGGTTGAAAACATTTTAAAGTGCTAAGTTCTTCACATGCCTGTTCATATTCACTAGATTTACTTGTTTGGTTGAATCGCATCAGTCTGTCATCTTGTTTTAATTTTCATATTATTTGGCATTTGATAAAATTGTGAATTTAGTTGCATCTGAATCTAGGACGAGTCTAGTTTTTTTTTATAAAATTGTTTCTGGTATTATTGGACATGATTTGATATTTTATTTCGTCCGATCAAGTCATACTGTTGCTGTGTTGAGTTCTGAATAATTTGGACACTTTTACTGGTGACTTTTGTTGTGCTTTCAGGAACAATGGCCGAAGATGTGGTAGAGACAAGTAATTTGACCAATAACAAGTTGATAATAGAGGCCATAACCGTTAATATGGAGCGTTTGATGGAAGCCAAGCTTGATGCCTTTAGATAAGAGATTAAGACTTCTTCGGAGAGAGGTTCTAGTAGAGAAAGGGTCCAGCAGTTCGACCAAGGCAGAATATAGAAGGTTTGGGTATAAGCCACGATCCATTGGCTGCAAAATACAATAGCACCGGTCGGGATTAAACTGAACCTAGCCACAGAAGTGGAAGACGCCAAAGAGGTACTAGACTACAAGCTCATGACCAACTGAACGGAATCAAACTTCGGATACCACCCTTCTATGGAAAAAAGACCTTGATGCTTATCTAGAATGGGAGAAGAAGATAGAACTTGTGTTTGATTGTCAAACGTATACAGAAGCCAACAAGGTTAGAGTGGCTACCACTGAATTTAGTGAATATGCACTTAGTTGGTGGGATGAGACTGTGACGTCTATGAGGCGGAATGAAGAAGGGCCTATTAACACTTGGACTGAACCGAAAACGTTGATGAGGAGGCATTTTGTTCCTAGCCATTACCATAGAGAACTCCACCAGAAACTAAGGAGATTAAGTCAAGGGAGTAAGTCAGTCGTGGAATACTTTCAGGAGATGGAGACTTTGATGATTCGAGCTGACATGCGTGAAGATAGGGATGCCACAATGGCAAGATTTTTGGGTGGACTTAATCGAGAAATCCAAGACAGAATAGAGCTGGAGTATTATGTTAGTCTCGAACAAATGTTACATAAGGCTACTTTGATTGAACAGCAGTTCAAGAGGAAAGGATCAAGCAGGGTTGGTTTTGGGAGTATTGGGCAGATGAAGACTAACTATCCAAAAGAAGACAAACCTACCTACTCTAAAGACTATAAGATTTCAGCTGTGACAAGAGAAGGTGAGAGACCAAGTGCTTCAACACTTCAGCCGAAAACTAGACCAGCGGCAGCACCAACTAGGGCACGAGACGTCAAGTGTTTCAAGTGCCAAGGATTGAGTCATTATGCTAATGAATGCCCAAATAAGAGAGTAATGGTGATAAGAGCAAGTGGAGAAATATAGTCAGAGGATAAGCAGTCCAAATTGATTCAATCAAAAGAGGAAGTACAGCTGCCAGCTATTGGAAATCTACTAGTAGCAAGACGAGCATTGAGTGTACAACCTAAACCAGAAGAAGAGAACAACGAGAAAATCTGTTTCATACAAGGTGTTTAGTGAAGGGAAAGGTTTGCAGCCTCATCATTGACGGAGGGAGCTGCACCAATGTAGCTAGTGAGAAAATGGTTAAGAAGCTTGGATTGACCACTACAAAGCATCCTTGACCTTACAAGCTTTAGTGGCTGAATGAGAGTGGAGAATTAAGTGTGATGGATCAGGTTTTGGTTTCTCTGTCAATTGATAAATATGAGGATGAGATCTTATGTGACATATTACCTATGGAAGCAAGTCACATACTTTTAGGAAGGCCGTGGCAATCAGGTCGACGAACAATACATGATGGATTCACCAATCGTCACACTTTTGAACACAAGGGCCAAAAAATTATCCAGCTCCATTAACTCCACGAGAAGTATATGAGGATCAAAAGCATCTACAAACTAAGTCGAAACAGAAAACCAAGCACAAGAACTTCTATGTTCAAGCAAAAGCAGTAAAACAAGCTTTGTTTACCAAACGTCGCATTTTACTATTTGTTTACAAGGAAGCTCGAACTTGTTTAGCTCACACTACACCGGAATATCCGAGTGAACTTCAAGCTTTATTGCTGGATTTTAGTGATATTTTTCCCGACGAGAACCCTCCAGGGCTACCACCAATACGTGGAATAGAGCATCAAATCGACCTTGTTCCATGAGCTTCTCTACCAAACCGACCCCCTTACAGGGAAAATCCCGTTGAGACCAAGGAGCTACAACGACAGGTGGATGAGTTGTTTGCCAAAGGCTACATCCGTGAGAGCCTTAGTCCTTGTGTTGTACCAGTTATTTGGTACCCAAAAAGGATGGAGGTTGGAGGATGTGTGTCGATTGCAGAGAAATGAATGATATCACTGTAAAGTATCGACACCATATCCCTAGGCTAGATGACATGTTAGATGAGTTGCATGGTTCCATTATATTTTCTAAGATTGATCTTAAGAGTGGATACCATCAAATTAGGATGAAAGAAGGGGGCGAATGGAATACTGCATTTAAGACTAAACATGGGTTATATGAGTGGTTTGTTATGCCATTTGGGCTTACAAATGCACCTAGTACATTCATGAGATTAATGAACCACATTCTTAGAGCATACATTGGCATATTTGTGGTTGACTATTTTGATGACAATCTCATTTATAGTAAGAGCAAATCGGAGCATATCGAGCATTTGCATTCTGTTGTGCAAACTCTTAGAGATGAGAAATTGTATGCTAATCTCAAGAAGTGTACTTTTTGTACGGATAACCTTGTTTTCCTAGGCTTTGTTGTTAGTGCAGATGGTATCAAAGTAGATGATGAGAAGGTGAAAGCTATCAGGGAGTGGCCGAGTCCTAAGACCATTGGAGAAGTTCGTAGCTCTCATGGTAGCTGGATTCTATAGACGGTTTGTGAAGGATTTCAGCACATTAGTAGCTCCACTCACCGAAGTGATAAAGAAGGACGTGGAGTTCAAATGGGGAGCTCAACAAGAAGAGGCGTTTCAGAAGCTTAAAGAGAGGCTTACCAATGCACCGGTTCTTATCCTACCCGATTTCTTAAAAACTTTTGAGATTGAATTTGATGCTTCTAGTGTAGGTATAGGTGCAGTACTAATGCAAAAGAAGAAGCTTATTGCTTACTTCAACAAAAAGTTGGGAGGAGCCACACTCAAATGCAACTTGTGACAAAGAGTTGTATGCATTAGTCTGAGCTCTTCAAACGTGGCACCACTATTTATGGCCGAAGGAATTCGTTATTCATACTGATCATCTTTCTCTCAAGTACCTTAAAGGCCAACAAAAGCTCAACAAGCGGCATGCTCCTTGGATGGAATTCATAGAAACTTTCCCATATGTCATAAGGTATAAACAAGGTAAAGAAAATGTAGTTGATGATGCACTATCTCGGAGGTACACACTCCTTTCTACTTTGGAAGTTAAGTTGTTAGGATTTGAACATCTTAAGGAGCTATATGAAACTGACAAAGACTTTAAGGATACCTTAAGTTTGCTGCAGGGAAGTTCTATAGACAAGACGGTTTTCTATTATATGAGAATCACCTATGTGTTCCTAACAGCTCAGTTCGAGACTTGCTAGTAAGAGAAGCACATGGGGAGGCTTGATGGGTCATTTTGGCGTTGTCAAAACTTTAAAAATCGTGCAGGATCCTCACCTAAAGAAGGATGTAGAAAGAGTGTGCAGCCTATGTGTCAAGTGCAAACAAGCTAAGTCTAAGGTTCAGCCTAACGGTATGTATACTCCTCTCCTTATTCCTATGCATCCTTGGACTGATATTTTAATGGATTTTGTGATTGGATTGCCTAGGACTAGGATTGGTAAGGATTCGATAAGTGTTATGGTTGATAGGTTTTCTAAAATGGCTCATTTCATAGCATGTCACAAAACTGATGATGCATTGAACATTGCGAACTTGTTCTTTAAGGAAGTAGTTAGACTGAATGGAATGCCTAGAACCATCATATCGGATAGGGACACTGAGTTCCTTAGTCATTTTTGGAAAACCCTATCGTCTAAGTTAGACACTAAGCTCTTGTTTTCAACCACATGTCATCCACAAACGGATAGTCAAACCGAGGTGGTCAATAGGACCTTATCTACTCTCATGCGTGCATTAATAAGAAAGAATTTGAAAACATGGGAGGATTTTTTACCTCATATAGAGTTCACATATAATCATGCTATGCATTCCGCATCGAAATTTTTCCATTTCAGATTGTTTATGGATTTAATCTCATTTCCCCACTAGACTTAATCTCTTTGCCTTTGAGTGAAAAAACTAGTGCAGATGGTAAGAAGAAGGCTGAATTGGTGAAACAAATCCATGAGAATGCTCGAACCAACATTGAGGAGAGGACCAGATTGTATGCCAAGCAAGCTAACAAGGGGCGACATAAGATTTTGTTTAAAGAAGATGATTTGGTGTGGGTTCACTTCTGCAAGGAGCGTTTTCCAGCTGAGAGGAAGTCCAAACTCATGCCTAGAGTCGATGGACCATTTTCTGTCATAAGGCGGATTAGTGACAACACCTACCAGATCGATCTCCAAGGTAAGTACAATGTGAGTTCAAGTTTCAATGTTTCTGACTTAGTTCCGTTTGTTTCAGATGAAACGGATTTGAGGAAAAATCCTTCTCAAGCGGGAGGGGATGATGTGATCATGGGCGAACGGAACCAGACTCAACCTAGCAACTTCAACAACCTAAGTTCAAGTGAAGACTCAGCCGTGGAAGAAGCTATAACTGAAGAATTACTGACGGATCCAGCTGGTCCAATGACTCGATCCAGAACGAAGCTATTGAACCAAGCCATCAGAGGACTACTTTCTCGACTCCAGACTCATGAAGAACCTCAATACCAACATACCTTGATGCTTGCCATGAGTATTCAAGAAAGCTAACTTATGGGTGTGTAGTCCAACATGCATTCTTTTTCCCTTAGTGAATTTTGTCCCATTGGATTTTCTCACAAGGTTTTTAATGAGACATTTGGGCTGCACAAACAATATGCCCATATGTTAGTTTATTTAGGCCTTTTACTCTAAAAACCCTACTTATTTTTGTGGCCTCTTTCATATTTAAGCACATGATTCTTTTGTAGACACTGAAGCAATTTCAAAATTTCAATTCTATAAGGGTTTTCCTTTGTTCTTTAGTTGGTGTGTCATATCCAACTGAAATCGAGGTTCAGTATGTAATATCTGAATTTCTTGAGTCCTAAGGTGTGTCATATCCAAAGGCTCGTGGTTAGTAGCAGAATCATTATCCCTGTTGCGTTGCCTCCACCCCCATCTATCCCTGTTCGTTGTCTAATCTCAACCATTCAAGTTCAATCCAAGGAGGTTCATATCAAAATAGATATTTAACCACTTAACGGAAGTTACTTTCCTATTCAATGCATTTTTAAGGGATTGATATCTCCTATATACTTTTTAAGTTTAAAATTGTCCACAATATACATTTTCAAAACTTTGTCAAAAATATACATTTTGGGGAACACTATCAACATTTCGGTCTCCGATGAATATATATCATAAATTAGTCATTATATATGTCCATCGGAAACATAGATGTTGATAATATCCCCTGGTATATTTTCGATAAGGTTTTGAAATAGTATATTCTAGACAATTTTAAACTCAAAAGATATATAGGAGACAATTTTCTCTTTTTCAATTACTATAAAGATATTTAAAATAGTCGTAGTTTGCAATTTGTACAAAGTTTAAACAAAAAATCGAAGGTGGTAATTATTTATCTTTACAAGATATATAAACTAGTCCAGCCAACGATATGAATACGAAATTTCACCTTATACATTAGTTTTAAATTATGCAATTGGAGTTCATAATGAATTCTTTAAAATATTAAACCTTGAAATTACGTATGTATAAGGTCATCACTCATTATCTTCGTCAATATAAACAGGGAAAATAGTCTTTAACCTAATTAGCTAAAGAATCAATAATACGATATGTCTGAAATATCATCATGACTTTGGAAATCAGTTAACATCATGAATGTAATAAATCATTTATGCCATTACATATTTATTTTATCCCTATTTTATTTTGATTATTTTTATTATATAGTTACGTTATACGATACTTGCATGTTGGAAACCCTTTGGGCCTTTTCGCATTTGTCTTTCAACTTTACCCTAAATCTCTCACCAAATTATCTTGGAAACAAAAGGGAGAATCGAGACGTTTACGGCCTTGTTCTTATCTCTCTCGTTTCGTTTCAGATTCAATAACAAGCAAGGTCGGTGATTTATCCGTATCTCTGCATCGATGGAGTAAATGCCTTTTTCATATCTTCTGATTTCTTCCTTCATCGCTTCTTAGTTTATGTGTTTGTGTTTTCTGTACATCGCCTTGTGATGTTTGAGATTCTCCGTACCATCTAAGATTGTTATATCTATTTCTTCGTCGGGAGTTCTACTTTCGCTGTAATTATTTTCAGTTTCTTTAGGATGTTTTCGTCTAGTATTAGACTTATGAGATGATGAACCAAGATTACCATCAAACTTTGAGATTCACAGCTCTTTGATGTATACCTCTTTTTATAGTATGAACCTTGTTTTGTTCTTGATCTGTTTTGCTTTGTGGCAGTTTTGAAATTGTTTCAGGAATCAAATTAGAGTCTCTGGTACACTTTTCGATGGTGTATTAGTGCTGTACGTTGCCAAAATTGATTGAATGTGTGGCTGATAGATATGTTGGAAGATAAAAACTTTGATGATGATTATGGAGAAGATTTAAGTGTTTAGAATAAAAACTTTAAGAGGAAGAAAGTTTTATATATTACTTTGATTTTTTTGAAGACATATCTTACAATGGCATGTGATGGAGGTATTTATAGGCTTCATGTTACAAAACACTTGTCCTAAATCTCATGTAAGAGTGACACCTTGATGGACACTAATCTTACCTTATAAATTGACAAATGGGTGATGGACACTAATCCTAAATTCTTCATTGACACATAGATGAACACTAATCTTACATTCCATCTTGCCACTTCTTTTCTCTTATAGAATGACACCTAGCAAGGTGAAAGTGTGGAGAGTTCTTCTAGAATATGGATCAGATTTGGACCCAATTTGTGATCCATTTAGTGATAAGTTGATCCAAAATCAAGTTTACTTTCAACACCCCCTCTTAAACTTGATTTTGTCATTCCAAGTAAACTCCTTATCTTGATAAAGTCTTCTCGCTTGAGGGGCTTAGTGAAAATATCAGCTACTTGATCATTTGTTTTCACCTACTCCAACTGCACTTTTTTTTTGGTAACACATTTTCTAATGTAGTGATAGCGCGTGTCAATGTGTTTACTTCGATTGTGAAATACTGGGTTCTTTGCCAATGCTATAGCTGACTTGTTATCCACAAAGATCTCTGTTGGCTCCTCTTGTGGCAAATTTAACTCCTTTAACAAGTTCCATAACCAGATAGCATGACAAACACATGAATTAGCTGCTACATACTCTGCTTCACAAGTAGACAAAGTAACAATTGGTTGCTTCTTTGACATCCATGTAAAAGTTGTATCTCCAATGTAGAACACAAATCCACTTGTGCTTTTTCAATCGTCTATGTCTCCACCTCAATCGTTATCGCTATACTCGACAAGCTTGTAATTGTTAGAAATGTAATAGTACAAGCCAAAGTCTACAGTGCCTTTGATATAGCGAAGAATCCTCTTTGCTACCTTAAAATGAGTTGTTGTAGGTTGATCCATGTAGCGACTTACAACTCCAACCGAATATAAGATGTATGGCCTTGTGCTTGTCAAATAACGTAAGCTTCCAACCAAACTTTTAAAGAGTGTAGGATCCACTATTTCTCCTTCTTCATTCTTTGATAACTTGATTCCACATTCCATCGGTGTACTGACGGGATTTGAGTCATCCATCTTAAATTTCCTAAGTACTTCCTTTGCATATCCTTCTTGAGTAATGAAAATTCCATTGTTTTCTTGCTTCACTTCAATGTCGAGGTAATAAGACATCAACCCAATATTAGTCATCTCGAATTTTTTGTCCTCTCCTTTTTGAATTCCTCGAACATACTTGGATTGTTTCCCGTGAATATCAAGTCATCAACATATAGACATGCAATCAATAAATTATTATCTTGAGTTTTGATGTAGAGTGCATGCTCATGTGGACACTTGATGAAGTTTCTCTCCTTGAAGTACTTGTCAATTCGAGTATTCCAAGCTCTTGAAGCTTGTTTTAACCCATAAAGTGCCTTCTTTAATTTTAATACTTTTTCTTCTTCGTCCTTGATGATGTAACCTTGTGGTTGCTCAATGTAAACTTCTTCTTCGAGTTCTCCATTCAAAATGCTGATTTGACATCCATTTGATGTATTCTCCAACGATTTTGAGATGCCAATGAAATGATTAGCTTAACAGTTTCTAGACGAGCAACAGGAGCAAATACCTCATCATAGTCGATTCCAGATCTTTGACTATAGCCTTTTGCTACTAATCTTGCCTTGTATCTTTCAACTTCTCCTTTAGAATTTTTCTTTGCTTTGTACACCCACTTCACACCGATTGACTTGTGCCCATTTGGAAGTAAAGCTAACTCCCATGTATTATTCTTTTGTATTGCCTTAATCTCCTCATCCATTGCATTTCTCCATGTCTTCTTTTCAATTGCTTCTTGAAAGCTCATAGGCTCGCAATCCGCAAACAAACAAAACAAAGTGAGGTTATCTTGATTTTCAGTTTCCTTATAAATCTCTTCAAGACTTCTAAAGCACGGAGTCCTTTCGCTTGAACTTTCATCTCCTTGGGAACTTGTGGTTGGTGAAGTTGGTGGAGTACTACTCGATTCTCTTGGTTGCTCCTCGTCATAGACTTCAACTAAAGAAAAGAAGTTGTAGTCTTTATCATTCGATTTCCATTCCCAGTCTTTTTCTTCATCAAAGACAACATTTTGACTAATGATTGTCTTCTTTGTATATGGATTGTAGAGTTTGTAACCTTTGGAATTTTCGTCATAACCAATGAAGATGCATTTCTCACTTTTATCATCTAGTTTGCTTCGCTTCTCCTCCGGTACATGAGCATGAACTAGGCTTCCAAAGACTCTTAGATGAGAAATATCGGGCTTTCTTTCTTCCGCTCCAAGCTTCTTGTGGAGTTTTTTCTAGAGACACTTCTTGTTGGAGATCGGTTTAATAAATAAACCGCACATACTACTTTAGCCCAAAATTCCGTAGGAAGTTTCTTACTTTTTAGCATGCTTCTCGCCATCTCAAGAATTTTTCTATTCTTTCTCTCTGCTACTCCATTTTGTTGCGGGGATCTTGGCACCCTTAGTTGTCTCCGAATGTCGTTATCTTCACAGTATTTCTGAAATTCCTTGGACGTGTACTCTCCTCCATGATCAGATGTCATAGCTTTGATCACAAGACCACTTTCCTTCTCGACATGAGCTTTAAACTTTTTGAAGTTTTCAAATACTTCTGATTTTTCTTTCAAGAAACAAACCCATGTTTTTCTTGAATAATCATCAATAAAGAGAAGGAAATACTTACTTTTTCCAAGTGAGTTTGGTTTGATCGGACCACATACATCTGTATGTATGAGTTCTAATGGCTTTTTGGCTCTTGTACTTGTCTCCTTTGGAAAACTCATTTTGAATTGTTTTCCAAGTAAAACCCTTCACAAACTTGATTTGGATGATTAATACAAGGTAATCCTCTTACCATTTCTTTCTTTGAAAGCAACTCTAATCCTCCAAAGTTGAGATGCCCGTAAGCCATGAGTCCTCTTTATAGAGCACATCTTGAGACAGTGTGCGATATCATTCTGAAGGTTAAGAACAAACATTCTATTTTTTGACATCGGCACTTTAGTAATGAGATTACTTTCTTGGTCTCTTATGGAAAGGTTATTACCCTTTATTCGAATATCATAACCTTTCTCTAAGAGTTGTCCAAGACTCAAGATGTTGGTCTTCATGGTAGGAGTATAGTAACAATTGGAAATAAATTGATGATCTCCATTCTTTAATCAGATAAGAATTGTTCCTTTAACTTTAACCCCATCTTTGATTCATCTCCTAACGCGATATTTCCTCTCACCGATTCATCAAGCTCCACAAACATACTTTTTCTTCCACACATGTGACTACTTGCGCCGCTATCAAGATACCATTTTTGATTTTCTTCCCGTTCATCCTTTTTACAAGCCATTAATAACATGTCTTCTTCTTGAATTTTTTCTTCAACGTAGTTAGCTTTCTCCTCTAATTTTTTTATTGTTGGGTGCTTTACATTCAAAAGCATAATGTCCAAACTTTCCCGCAATTATAACATTTGACACTTGACTTATCATACCTTGATTTGAATGTTCCTCGCCCACAACCTCTTGATGAGCTTTCTCCTCTTTGGTTGTTGTTATCTTCATAGAACCTCGAACCACGTCTGTTTCCGTATCCACGGCCTCGTCTTCGACCTTGACCAGCACCTTTTCTTTGATGCCTTAGGTCATTTCCTTCTTTAGTGTTATCAATCCGTAACTTGAGTACATGTTCGGAGATATCTTCTTTTTTCTTTTTCTTTTCTTCGTAAGCTTGCAATGACCCAAGAAGTTGCTCTATTGTCATGGCCTCCAAATCTTTAGTCTCTTCGATGACGGTGACAATATGCTCAAATTTTGGATCCAACGATCGAAGAACTTTCTCCATGATTCTCACTTCATCTAAGTTTTCTCCATTTCTTTTAAGGTTATTTGTAACCGTTAAAACTCTTGAAAAGTAATCGGACGCGAGTTCGCCTTCCTTCATTTGTAAGGCTTCAAACTCTCCTCTTAGAGTTTGAAGACGTACTTTCTTAACTTGCTCTGCTCCCTTGTAGGAAGTTCGAAGCTTCTCCCATGCTTCTTTGGCCGACTTTGCTTGTGCGACCTTCTCAAATGTGTCTTCATCTAATCCTTGATAGATTAGGCAGAGAGCTTTCTTGTCTCTCTTTCTCGAGTCTTTTAAGCTATCTTTTTTAGCTTGAGATATACTATATTCATCTTCCGGTACAATATATCCTTTCTCAACTATCTCCCACACATCATGTGCTCCTAGGATAGCCATCATACATAAACTCCAATTGTCATAGTTACTCTTCATAAGCATGGGGACTTGAGAGAGAACACTATTACTCGCCATCGTTGTAAGAATCTTGTGGTTCTGATACCACTTTGTTGGAAGATAAAAACTTTGATGATGATTATGGAGAAGCTTTAAGTGTTTAGGATAAAAAAACTAAGAGGAAGAAAGTTTTATATATTACTTTGATTTTTCTTGAAGACATATCTTACAATGGCATGTGATGGAGGTATTTATAGGCTTCATGTTACAAAATACTTGTCCTAAATCTCATGTAAGAGTGACAACACTAATCTTACCTTATAAGTTGACACATGGGTGATGGACACTAATCCTAAAAACTTCATTGACACATAGATGAACACTAATCTTACATTTCATCTTGCCACTTATTTTCTCTTATAGAATGACACCTAGCAAGGTGAAAGTGTAGAGAGTTTTTCTAGAATATAGATCAGATTTTGGACCCAATTTGTGATCCATTTAGTGATAACTTGATCCAAAATCAAGTTTACTTTCAACAAGATATTCTGGCACTTGGTCTAGTTTTCATATTTCTATGTGCATTCAAAAGGCTTACATCATAATTATGCTTTCATGATCTTGCTTCTGTTTTTGTTTACTGATGTTATTTTAAAAAGGCAACAATTTAGAGTCTCTGATTCCCTTATTATTTGATGATTTTGTGATAGGTTTTAAGTCTTGAATGATGATGATTCACCAGAAGCCGGCGACAGAAAAGCAGGCTGACGCTAGTACATGGGTCATTTAGGACATCAATTCCTGTCCTGTTCCCGATGATTGTGATGCTAGTTGGGTGGGTCCGTATATTAAACGATCCTTGAAGAATTTAGGCTACAAAGGTCCTGTCACCATCACTGCCATTGGCACTCTAACAGAAGTTCCTGATAAGCTCCTGCTATCAATCTCTTCCAGTGGAATCGTTCTTTGGCACACTCGTTGCCGTTAATATCTTCTCACTGATCCTTAGTTATGCCTTTTTTAATAGTAATTGATGCATAGAGTCTCAAGTCTTTAGTTTTCTGAAACAGCATCAGTAGGTGTTACGTCGGCTATGATCTTTTCGGGCAAGGAATTTCCACCAACAACTAATATACTGCTCATAGCTGCGAGAAGCTTTGTCAGTGCT